>JABKKP010000266.1:0-74718 GCA_013624355.1 Fusarium caatingaense
ATAGAAATACCCCTTGAGAGAGTGGGAGTACGTAACCTAGAGCGCATCTATGCAGGGCTGGGTATAATCCTAAGGTATTTTATAATAACTTTTAATTATTTAGGCTTTTTATAATAGTTTAAATACTTTTTAATAACTTTTATAGCTATACAAAAGAAATTTTAAAGTAAAATATAAAATAGATTATTAATCTATTCTTATATTTTTATTATTATTCCTACAAGAAGTATATCAATAGGTCTACGCTAGATAAATTTACAGGGTATGAATTGTAACTCGATAACCATGGCTCCTGCCCTATATCGTTCAAAACCCAGATTGCATGAACGCGGGAAAACCTGCCAGTACAGGGTGCACCATTGCTGGATGGTAGGTGGGTATCAACCCCGAATACAGCGCCTGAACCGGCGGGCACCAATATGTCGTCGGGGTCTGGTAGTTGTAGTTCAGGGGATTCATGCAGCTAAATGGCATCGAACCGGCCGGGAGTGGATTGTTTGGTGACGGCTTCAAACAGGCACCCTTCTTGTACCCCCTCGGACGGTACACCGCTTGACAGACCTTGCGCTCGACCTTATCGGGGTGATAAACCACATCAAAAGCCTCCGGATTGGCCAAGTTGAGGATGATGCGGACAGGACCCGGACAGCCAGAAATATAGCCTTTGTTCAGGCAGAAGGGATACTCGGTCAACGGACCGTTAGACACCAATCTCAACTTCTCGTTGTTGTAAAATTGTCGTGGATACAATGCACCGGTATAGCTCGGTACCTGGCTCGCTTGTTCTCTGAGCTGAGAGGCGGGGATGTTGCGATACCATCTGTCGTTCCCTAGACCGGGGAGTGAATAATACGAGCACTCAGAAGAGGCATCGTCATCGACCTGGGTCGGGGGAAAGGGAGGTGATGCAGTCATGGCTGCCATTTGAGCATTGTGCCCCTCGAGTGCGGCAAATGTAAGAGCCATTGCGATGAATTTTGTATAAATAAGAGTATCAATCTCTTTGGGGCAAGGGACTCGAGTCGAAATAAAGGACAAACAAAGTAAGAAGTAAAGCGTCCAAATAGAATATGTAGAGAGTCTGGAGACGAAGAGATGAAGAGAAGCTCAAGATGAAGAGAAGCTCAAGATGAAGAGAAGCTCAGATTGAACAGATTCGGCTGCTTGCAAAGATCGCTCGCTGATGTTTGAGAAGTACGTCAAATTGTTTGAAATGTGTATGAAGGAGAAAAGAGCTCTGGCAAACAGAGGGGAGAGACGGCTTTTTATACTCGACAGATAGCCTTCAAACTGTATTTCAAAACTCGATAAAATCTTTTATGTCCTACGTCTCACACTCAAAGTAACTCACAGTGTTTGAAGCCATTATTAAGCCTTGTCATCATGCAAAGTTAGATACCGAGGTTACCCAATCGCAAGCAATAGGTATGTTCAATAATTCCTAAATATTAGGAGTTACATTACACCCGGCGTCCCTACTAGTTAAGCTTTTCACGTGGGCAAATTTTTCACATCATGTTTCTATCCGCTTCTGTGTACGTCGACTATAACAATGTGTGCTTTTCGATTGGGAAATAGCTGCCTGAGCTCCCATCTGCCAACTAAACTTTTCCCTTCTAACGCCAACGAAAAAAACAGCAAGATGCATCCTTTGAAACCTCACACATCGATTCCAAGAGGGTTAGTCTCGCTGACTTAATTGTCAAGTAAGTGTGGGTGTGGTTGTAGGTTGACAACGTAGGCTGGAGAGAGAGGGGGAAAGAAAACGAATAAAAGTAGAGGGAAAAAAGGAATGCGTGGTTAGCTTAAACATTAGGTTGAGGTAAGGTAGAAAGAAAGGTTTCTGTGTATATAAAGGAATCTTGATACTTTTCGCGAAGTGTAGATATCTTCAAAGCTTATTTAGTGGTACTCCAACCTTTTTTCAGTCAAGGAACTAGGCAGGATGAACACAGTTTCTCAGCACAGTTGGATATTGCTGCGCTATACGTCTACATATCCCTATTCATAAAGCTGTATTATCTCGGAAGAGACTCCAATAAAACTGTTGTCAGAATGGTGAGGCCTTCTTGAAAGTTAATTCGATGAACACCAGCAGCTTCACGTATCCGGTCGAACTGTTGACATGAAGTGCTGTCTGATACATAGCCAAGCACGGGTTCCAGTTAGAACAATAACTGACAACAAGTAGACTGACGTCAACAAGTCGGCTATTGGAGTCATAAGACAAAAGGGTGAAAGGAAGCAGCTCGCATCCTAACATTTGTCAGTGTGCATGGCAAAGGAGACGGACCAAGAAAATATAGTTCGTGGCTTAATCATCAGATGCAAAAAGTCTTTGAAGGGGAAACATCATTATGTCCCCTTTGGCGACGGAGCAAATCTGTTTGCCACTTAGGGGGTGTTAAAGTATAAGCTTATTACTCAAAGCTTGACACAAAAGATGGCACATAAACCATCATCTATATCAGGAGTTCTATGTGATAAACTGGACTTAATAGACTCATCTGAGCAGAAAATATTTGTGTCCGGTAAAGACCGTGGTTCGAGTTTGTTATTAGATGTATAGTTTAGGCTTTCAACCCCAAGTCGCTACTCCAGGCAGAGAATATGTGTTCTATTAGGGTTTATTTCATATACATCTCTGACCATTCACCATTCTAAATCTGGCGGCTATGTCCTTGACCATTTTCCAAGTTGCTCTCGTATCGGAAGACAATATCTGTCTTGACACCGATCTGACCATTAGGCATAACGAGCACCTCCTCACTACTGTTATCGTCGAGCCCATTCTTAATGTTCGTCTCGAAATGGCTCTTGGGTGCGCCATTACTGGGCATGCTGTTGTTTCGTAGCTCGACGGGCATTTGCTTGAAGCCAGACAGCTTGTTGCTGGAAATACCGGTACTTCCGAGCAGACGAGGTGCGTACTTCTTGGCAATAGCTTTGTAGGAGGGAATCGAGGCAGCGAGGATTCCAATATTCGTTTCGATGACGGACCAGTACATAGCATTGGAGATGACCCAGGTTTGGTCGGTGGATCGGAGCATGGGTGGAATATAGGTGATTCGAATGATGGAGGAAACGCACGCGCTAGAAGGTATTAGTATTAGGCCATCGAGAGAACAGTGCTTGTAGGCGAGATAAAAAGGAGACTTACAAGAGTCCAAGACCGAGGATAATAGCCAAGCTGATCTTTTGTCGTCGCGGAACACGGAGCCGTGCCACAAGGGGAATTGGCAGGGTGTAGGTGAGGATGTCCGTGAAGATGTTGACAGCCGCGTTGGCAAGGTAGAAAGCATTGATGTCAACGCACTTCTTAGCCTCCACTGGTATCGTGATATCATATGCGGCAGGAATAGGCGAGCATTGGAAGATGCAAGCAAGGACGTTAGCTCCTGCCTGGCATCCTACAACTCCCATCATGAAGAAGGCTGTCTTGCGGAGCACCTTGTCGCCGAGGCGGGTGTACAGGGCGAGAACCGATATCTTGATGAAGCCAAGACAAGCATTGTAAAAGATGGAGGACAACCAAACAATTTGGAGATAGGCGATAAAGTTATCGGTGCCTCGCTTTATGACATCCTCATAATGGCTTCCGAGACCATGGTTGACTGAGGCTATCGTGCAACCGATGAAGGACCACGAGAGTAGAGCACCCACGCAGATGAGATCTGTCACAAGTGTCAGAAGCAAAGAGGGCGGGCAGTGGAGTTATGGGCCTCGTTTGTTTTCACTTACAGTCGTCAGCACCCACTGACCGCACAATACTGATCCGCGCCCATAAGCGAAGCACGACAGCAATGAAGCTAATAACGGCAAAGACAATAGCGACGGAGTTTACCGTGGGACCTTGCGACTCCATGATTGCATATAACTCAACGCAAAACGAAACAGAAAATGCAAATGCAAACGCAAACGAGAAAAAAGAATGGATAAGTATGTGGTTCGAGTTTGTAGCGCAATGGGGAGAATGCGCTCCGAGTTAAATGGAAGACACTCCCCCATTGCAGAGTCCAACTGAGACAGGCAGATGTCAGTTTCATTACACCAAATCCTGCGCAATGATTAGTTCACTGGTACTATGCCAATCTCTTTCCCTTCTGTAACGTGTAGTTGATGCACAGACGTCAGTTGGGAGGCATCTCTTTGGCTTGTTCGTCTCGCCCCCTTTCGCGCCATCCTTTCACGCAATGATCTTCCCGGCTGGGACCTTTTCCACTTCGCCTGGAAAAGAAACAAGGATGGTTGACACAGGGGTTCCGCAGGACAAGAGGCTCTTTGTCTTGGTCTTGGTCTCGAGAACAAAGCAATCTTCAGGAGAAATGCACAGTTTGGGAATGTTTCATTCGCTGATGAGTGTGGAAGGACAACCAACATAGGGTTACATTTGGGTTACAGTGGATCAATGTCGACATTTAGTTAATGATTGGCTTCTGGGATTGTTCGACAAGACCGGGAAATTCGGATAGAGTGCCCCGGAGTGGGGGTTTTCGTGTTGATCAGTCACTTTTACGGCTTAGCCGACATAGCCTCGGTCCTTTAGCTTGGTCTTAGTCTTGTTTCCTCATCTTTAGGCCTTCTTTTCCAAGTTCCCCTAGCTGCCGTTGTGTTCTTCACCGTTGAGTCTACTGTGTCTTTGTCTCAAGCTAGGCACACGGGCCGTTATCTTGATTTCTTCATGCCCGGCATTGTCGATGTATTGGTTGTGCGCCTCCCGTTTCAGCCGCCGAGCCTCGTTGCTTGTTTTTTTGCCTCTTTATTTCTCATGACTCGGACTGTCATCTTTCCATAAATGACAGAGACCCGCCTCGTCTTGTTTCCGAAGCTGTCGGTTGTCTAGTTGTCTCTTTGCTTTTTGTGGGTAGCCTCGCAAACGACCTGCTCTTTTTTCGTCTTGGCAATGATGGACATCAGATCATATGACTGTGGAGAGTTCGCCTACGATATGACACAGGGGCATTATACAGAAGTCGATCGTCAAATTAATCATCTATCGAGATTCGCAGATTGCCGCCAGATGCCTCTCTGCAACAACCTAACATGTGAAGGATTGCGGCGCGGTGTTGTAATTGCAACAAGATGCTTAGCCGGGACACAATTTCAGAGCTGAATATGACGATCCTGGTATATGGGTGGGTAGGACAAGGATCAGAATTTTTCCCACCCGCGTAAAGTTCCTTGCAAAAGTTCACGTTAGCCAGTCGCAATGCCAAGACTGTTGGTTGGTGACATACTCGTAAAAAGCATTTCAGGTACGTCAATCAGAACGGTGGAACTAGCATTACCTGACAACCGAGAATAACGCCAATTTAACACGGACATAAGCCAAGCATCCTGGGCTTAAGCTGGCGAAATATTACAGTTCAAGTTCCACTCCTGGACTGGTATAGAATGACTGAATTATTTCGTCTTATGCTGTTGACCTCTGTAACCACCTGCCAAAGAGAAACACTTTCGACACCAAGTCCACTTGGCTGCATGCATAGCATAATAATCACGGGCCTTTCAACGTCCTTGGTAATGGATCGCCCAAGAGGCACGAACCCCCTCAAGACGGTTACAGGGTCCATTCCAAATGGATACTAGGATGTGCGAAAGGATGCCCCGGAGCTACGAGCCGCTGTGGTTCTTTTCGCCGTCGATCGCTACTACGTAGTACATTTACATATCGCAGACGCATCCCCTGGTTAAAACGCATGCTTATTTTCTAGCTCCCAACCATTGGCTTGATTAAACTTTCGTTTATTGCTTTTGACAGGCGGTTACACAATCATGGCTGTTCTAAGCATCACGAACGTCGCCCTTTTGGGTGTCGCTTATGTTGTCTTTTGCGTTGTTTGGCAGGTCGTCAAGTATCGCTTTTTGCATCCCCTTGCCAAATTCCCTGGTAACTTCTGGGGAAGCGTCACACGCCTTTGGATCACCTACCATAATGTGGTAGCAGATGAGTGCGAAACCTTCCAAGAGCTTCACAAGAAGCATGGTAAGAACATTCAATCATACGAACCAATTGAATGAGTACTGAAATTTTGCAGGACCTGTCATTCGAATTACCCCTACCATGCTGCTGGTCAGCGACGCTACCCAACTCCCCAAGATCTACAACCGTCACGCAAACAAGTCAAAGCACTACATCACTGGAAGCTTCGGCAAAGATGAATCGCTCTTCAATATGCAAGATTCCGTTATGCATGCCAAGTATCGAAAGATCGCCGCCCCTCTATACAGTCTAACCAACATCAAGAAGATGGAACCCTTGATTGACGGAAACATCAACACTTGGATGGCCCGCCTCCAGCGCGACTTTGCTGCTACCAACAAGCCCTTTGACTTTGCGCCATGGGCTGTCTTCATGGCTTACGACATTATTTCTGAGGTTGGCTTTGGTGCTCCTTTTGGCTTCGTCAAGGAGGGCAAGGATGTTGAAGGCCTCATCCAAGGTTTCCACGATGGTCTTACACCTTTCGGTATCATGGCTAGACTGCACCCTTTCACCAATTGGGTTAAGAGCACTTTCTTGGGCAAGTACATGGTTGCTAGTCCCGAGCAGGACTCTGGTATTGGAACGTTAATGCGCTTCCGTGATCGCTTGATCGCACAGCGCTTTAAAGATATTGAAAATGGCTCTACTGGTGGACGCATCGATCTTCTTCAGACGTAAGTCAATTGTCCTCACATGCAAGATATGTCACTAACGCATCGCAGTTTCATTGAGGCTCGTGACGAGAATGATAAGCCTCTCGATATCAACTACATCAAGGCTGAGATTCTTCTTGTCCTACTCGCTGGTGCTGATACCACCGGCACTGCCTTCCAAGCCATGATGATCCATATCCTCACCAACCCCACTGTCTACAAGAAGCTCCTCGCCGAGATCGACGAGGCCACTGCCGCTGGAAAACTCTCCGAAATGCCCCAGTACGACGAGGTCGTCGAGCACTGCCCCTACTACATCGCCTGCGTCAAAGAGAGTATGCGTCTCAACCCCTCTGCACCCAACATCTTCCCTCGCATTGCACCCGCTGGTGGCCTTGAGATTTGCGGCCACTTTGTCCCTGAGGGTACCGAGATTACCTGCAACCCTTGGCTCGTACACCGTGACCCCATCATCTACGGCGATGATGCTGAGAAGTTCAAGCCTGAGCGATGGTTGGACGAAGATAAGGCCAAGATCTACAACAAGTACAACATGGGCTTCGGATATGGACCTCGAGTTTGCCTTGGACAGGATGTTGCCAGGATGGAACTTTACAAGGGTCCTCTGCAGTTCTTGAGAAGCTTTAATGTTGAGTGGGTTGACGAGTTGAAGAGGGGCAAGTATGTTGTTAATGGTGGTGTGAGTTACTTTGAGGACATGAAGATCAAGATCTCCCCTCGCAATGCTACTGCTTAATCTCCTAGCAGTATAATCATCTATAGAATAGCAAATACTACTTACTCAAAGTCAAGCACTATTCAGTCGACCTGGATGATCCAGATCAAGTAAGCAAACGCCTTGTGCTATGTGACAGTATAAGTCTGTACGTTTTGTAAGCAGAGACGGTCGCGGCAAAGGCATCCCAATATGAAAGGACGCATGGCTTGGAGTGATCAAGATGCCTTAGAACTCAGTATTGATTGAGCCGGTTCATAGGCCAAATGCTATCTAATCCGTGCCCCTACCACTAGCTTCTAATGCCGTTACTCCATCTTCAACCCCATAGAACCGTTGGCATCTTAGCAACATTAGTCTCGGTAGTTTCCTCCTTCTTTAGACCGCTGTCATCTCCCTTCTTCCTCAGCTCTTCTTCCAAGTTCACATCATCGTACGACAAATGATAGATCTCGATGTTATCGGGGTCGTCAGGGATGTCGAAACAGAATTCGACACTGATGTTTCCGTTATCTGCAGGAGGGAACATGGCCTGGCACGCACCCTTGAGCTTATGCTCGTCTTCCACCTCATCCTTGCGGATCTTAACAGTATGGCAAGGGCGGCCGTCTTGAAGAAGTCGCTCCATTTCTATGGCCTGTTGAATGGAATCTGATACAAACTATTTGTTGATCGTAGTGAACTCTTGGTGGCTTTAGCAAATCTTTTCCAGGCTCAAGTTGGTAAATGAACTGGAATGGACGTCGGAAGACGCTCTTTAATAGTAAATTGTAAACCTTGAATCACAGATGAGAGATATGCCGACAATAACATAGGTTAATGTGTCACAGATCGGGTGCAGCATGTGATTTAGATCAAAGAACCTTGTTGCTTCCATCATGCGTGATGCTATTCTTTAGGGCTTACATGATGATTAGCATTCAAACGTAGAGGTTGCCAACACACAGGGTAGGACTTGCAATAACATTCATTCATCGCGCTCAGCTCATGACTTTCTAGCTAGAGGTTTGTGGTACTTTCATAGAGAATATTAACTTGAAATGAGAAGCTTGGAATGATGTCTACTGATATTTCTATAATTTAGTTCATCACTATGGTGGTACAGCGTTGTCAAAGAACTTCTGGTCTCTGAGTGACCCAGTCACATCATATTTGATCCCCTCAATAATTTACACCAGATATGTTTCTGCCTTTGGTCATTTGCTACCCCATGGGTATTTATGTAGTGTCACCCTCCTTCTTGATCTCCACCATCTCCTCCTTCCTCTTCACGCCATTCTCATCAGCATTCTTCTGTAGTTCTTCCATAAGGTCATCAGGCTCTCGAGACTGACAAACCACCTTGAAACTGTCTATATTTCTTAGATAGGCAGATTCTACCTGGAAAGTGGAGTTTCCACTCTCATCTTTGGGGTAGATTGACTCAAGAGCGGTCTTGAACTTCTGCTCGTCGACCACGTCAGTCTTGGGGATCCAATGAATCGCAAAGTCTCCGAGGGTTAACATTTTGAAAAAGCTTTGCTGAAGAGTTATAATATTTAAGAATTGTTTCTTGATGATTGAGTTGTCTTAGTAGTAGAACTATCTTAGTTGGTATGGAGTGTTGATATTCTAAGGTCAAAGTTTGACGAGGCTCCAAAGCTAGGCTTTTATAGCATTCTATCAGCTTTGACTCACTTAAAGTTGTTTTCCCCTCGGGAATTGTGGTTACAACCATTGACAGATTTGAATTAATCATTCTATATAGATATGGTCTGTGAGTGAGACTACTTGGAGGAAGATGGAAGCCTGTGTGTGATGTTGCGCATATCAACAAACCATGTTGTTTCCCAATGTGATCCTGTGATTTGTAATCATAGGCTATGCCGGAATATCTGCTAATGGAGCTCTGCAACAGACTAGTACGTTTTTCCATACTGACTAACCATATCACTCCCGAGAGGCAGCATCACATTCACTGAGTTAAAATTGGCTTCATCATTGTGGGCTAGCCTATCTAAGCACTAGTGCTGTAACAGCTCCACAGACATATCGACATCCAATGAAAGATGACAGGTTCGCTGATTAAGCAAGCGCCGTGGACTTAAGACGGAGATGAGTGGCGACTTGTTTTTGCAAATCAAGCAGACATTAATTCAAAACACGCCGATTTTGCCGCGTTCTTCCACACGAACCTCAACATCTCAAGTCCTCCTGATCACAGATCATGGCTTAGGTTGCACTTGGGGTGTTTCGCGATGATTCTTGAGACTTTCCAGGGTACTCTGCCCCGGAAAGTCGTCGCCGACACCATCAATCATAGAATGTCAAACAATTACAGGGTAGGTTGCGCGCTCAAAAGTGGATACTCGTGCTGGTCAATGTCACGCGTTTCTCTATGACGCGTTTAGAGCAGTTCAGTCTCGCTTTCGACGCTATCAATCGCTATATATCTATGCAGGCAGAGCTCCGGAAAGCCTGTTACTCCGGCTTCCGTCCGTAAACAATCCTCATCCGGCAGTATGGGTGGTGGCTCCTATTACGCAATTCGCGTCGCAGCTGGGCGCAATACACCAGGACTTCCTCTTGCGACCAGCCCAAGACGAAGCTTGCCATATAGAGAACGAATCCTTCCAAGTCTTGATCCATAGCTGCATGTCCAAATCTGCCAATCTCTTGCATCTTGGGGTCTTTGGGCCAAGCACCAACCGGAGCCTACAGAGTTTGTTAGGCTAGTTCTCATCGTTTATCGAAAGTCAAAGCGTTCGCATACCTTAAAGTCCCAGGTTTTTATGTCGACGAACCCTGCCTCTTCCATGCCCTTCTTTTGAAGATCATCATCAATGATGGTAAAAGTTCTTCCTAGCTTTTTACCACCTTCAATAAAGAACTTTCCCCATTCGTTGATGGCACTGCCGTCTTGGACGCTATCGTCATCACTCTCTAAGCGAGGTGAGGCCTCGAAGCTTTCGACCCAACCACCTGGTGCGCAAGCGCGGTATGCTTCTTGAAATAAGGCACCCCAGTCACCGATGGAGCCGTATAGGTAGCGCATATGAATGAAATCGAAGGTATTAGGGGAGAATGTCCATGGTTGGGTACAGTCTTCAATTTCACTAGACCACTATCAGTGAAACAGAACTTGGAATTGACTGAGGCTCTAAAATGCCCCAGAACCAAAGCAACTTACAACTTAACGTTTGGTGGTATCCAGCTTGGCTGGATGGGTGAGATATCGGTTCCTATCACTTCGACATTGGAGTGTTCATCTGCGAAATCGCTACAGACGAGTTAGCTTCGAACGGCCCATTCCTTTCACATGTTGACATACATCGCCCAGATACCTGTACCGGTGCCTACATCAAGAACAGACTCCACAAGAGTCAGCCCTATAGTTTTATTTGCAGGGAGAGTCAAACCTTGATATCGTCCTGGACCGGAGCTAAATGAAGTTTTCCATCAAGTGCCAGGAGGAGATAGTGATGACTGGAAGCGCGTTAGCCATTGATAATTGGAACGCCTTTGAGGTCCTTACATGATATCTATGGCTTCGTTCTGCTGAGCATCGTTGGATGCCCTAAGAGAATGAGTAAGCAAACACACGTCTGAGTCAATGACAAGCTTTACCAGTATTCTGCGTTACCCCTTTCCGAATGGTAGGTTCTTCCCTTGATAGTCCTATAGTTCAAGATACTAGAAGACATAGAAGCCGTGGAAGACTCAACATCGCTCTCAAGCGTGGAATCAGTATCATCATCGTCGGGTTCCTGGGGTGCGGGTTAGTTCACGATCCTTCTAAAGGCGACTACATGTCAGCTTACCTGCGCTAAGTTGGCCCAGTGCTCAGCAGTTTGAAGACCCGCAGCATCCGCAGCTTCGCGATCAGCCCCAGACCTGCGTGACTTTTGCGACACAGGTGACCTGGGCGATTGCTTAGGAGAGGATGCAGCAGCAGTAGGATCAGTAGTGTCGGCCATTGTTTCTGCGGTTGGTTGTCTACGTTGGCAAACAACTCGATTTGTCCAACGCGCAATTTTTTTGGCATGAGAAGGGGGCCTTGCGGGGTTGGTATTGAAATGAGATTTTGCTCGGCTAATTGCGGATCATTACTGTAACAGTAAGAATCAGATCATGAGATTCATGTGCTGGGGTTTTGTTGAACCGGGGGTCAGCTATCGTAGCCTTGGCGAATACGACCTTTTTTGTATGGAGAGGCCCAAGCGAAGACAAACTCTACCGATGGGGTTAGGATACAAGAAAGTGGCAGACGATACGCCACATAAATACTGAGAAGCAATTGATTGAAAGGTCTCATTGGACTGGCTAGTCACGATTGCCTCGATGTCGAGAGATCAGGCATAAAATGACAGCGCGTGGGGTTGGATGTCAGAGTCCCACTAACGAACTTTCAGACCCAATGAATGCGAGCCTTTCCTAACACCTCACCTAGCCACAAGTGTAGATATCAAGTATAATCCTCTTGCATGGAAAAGCTCCCATTGTAGCTCTCTGTCTTGTCTAGATACTCTATTGTCTCCAATTATGAGATTTACAATCCCTACTTATTCCCGTGGGATTCTAAAGATGGGATACTCCATACCCGTCTCGACCGGAATAATGTTGAACTTGACATAGCTATCAATGTTCTCAGGCTCAAGCGCAATGAAGGCCAAAGCTGCATTTTGCTGTCTGGTGCTCACATAGTAACTTCCCACAGGTAGCACAACCTCTCTCGTGGTAGTGTTTGTTGTGACCGTATTCAGATAAGTTCCTTCATACAAGCTGGGCTCAACAACGGAAGACTCGATGACCATGGTCTCGAGAATCTGTCTGAACTCATAGTCTAACTTCTCAACTTTAAGCCCAAGAATCTCAAGTCTCTGGGCGACATCGATCCACGTTCTTGGGATGATGTAAGCTTCGGGCCTGGCTCTTGTGAGGTTTGCGATGGAGGGTGTGGTGCGCTTGAAGTCAATTGGAACCTGGACGACACTTCCGTTTCGTTGATCGATCATAGTGAATGTTCTGTTCTCAGGAACATAAGAGTCTGTGATGACGATATCTTCATCACTGTTGATAAACTCCTCGCGAGCGTCCTCAACGACAGACTTGACCTTGTCGGCATTGTCTCTTGCAAGTTCAAGGATGGTCTGGATTTTGATGAGAGCAGTGGCAACACGACGCTGAAAATGCTGGTCGGCGATACGAATACCGCGCATCTCGAGCAGGAAGGAGATAGTCTGAGTCAAGCCAACGGCATTGCGACCAGTTCGTGCCTCAGTGACAGCCTCGGTGAATTGGATTCTCGATCCTTCAATGCGATTAGAAGCGCCGGTGACATAAGGCTCCCAGCGGAGACCATAGGACTCAAGCTTCTCACCGACAGCAGGGATGAAGAAGTCAAGAAGCTGCTCTCGGATGTCAGGGTGGATGTTCGGGTTGATGCCGCCGGAAAGCAGAGCATCTGATCCGTGCTGGTAATTTCCTCCGTAGACGGTGGGAGCAGTAAATTCGTCTTCTCAAAAGTCAGCAACCTTGCTTAGAGAGGAAGAAAAAAGCAAAGACGTACGCATGTCCAGAGCGATATGGGGGTTCCACTCAGAAATGACCTTCTTGATCTCTCTTGACTGACCACGCATGAGCTTGAGGTGCTCACGGTTCGGGTCGAGATTGGAAGAGAGCTGTCTCTGGAAATAAGCAACACCATCCACGTTGTACCGGGGAAGAATCTTAATGTCCATTTTCTCCAGAATAGAAGTAGCCCACTCTGGCTCAGCGTCCATCTTGCCTAGGAATGCAAGAACGGATTGATCAGCAGCTGGCTCATTTCCGTGAATGGCAGCCTGTAGGTAGACTCTGAGCTTGTTACTGCTCGAGTTGGTACTAGGCTCCGACAGAAAGACATATGGAATTGAGCGGCCTTCCTCGGATTGGAAGGCGGCGGACTCGTAGGTCATCCAATCATGCTTTCGAGCGAGATTTCGGATGAAGTAGTCTGGTGAATAGTATTAGCGAAGAGAATGACAAGTCGGCGGAAGGGTGTTTCGTACCCAGTTCAATATCATCCGTAGGTCCCTCTGTACCGTTGGCAAACCGAGCAGGCACTGTCTCGGGGTTCAGAAAGGCAGGAGACCGAAGAGTGATATTAACGTCAGGGAAGTTGGCCGCAACAAGGTCTGAGTCTTTGATGGTAGGCGTCCAATTCTCTCCATATTGAAGACCGGTCTGGATACCGCCGGATTGGGCCGTGGCAGTGGACACAAGAGCCGCGAAGGCATAAAGACGCTGGACCATATTGTTCACACTACGAGCCATGGTATCACTGCTAGAGCATAAGGGATCCGAAAGAAACCCAGGTCATTAGGGAGATGGGTCGTTGGTAGTTTAAATACAACCTAACATTGATCGTCTATCCATCGCGTCGACCTTCCTCCAACAATCCCCGAACCAAGCCGGAGCTTATTCTGAACCCGTGTGTTGCATACCAAGGATCTTCATGCTGTCCAGCAGCATCGTGACATCAACCATTAACTGTTGAGCGATCAACTCCGCGAACTAACCACATTAATGAAGTGAATTCAATGATGAATTGAGGGGTCAAGCTTGGCATTGACCTATCCTGCGGAGAGAAAATAAGCGATGGCGTTGATGGACGAGAAGTATTACTGTTTTAGGGAGGTGAGTAGATAAGCTTAATTAGAACTCCACATTGCGAATTAAAGCCGGTTTTAGGGCGTAACGTAACAGTATGCGATGACCTGCCCAATGTTTGACGACTTCCCCTCATTCTCTTGCAGGTGCCGGTGGAATCTGTTGCTAATAATGCTACTCTCTATTCTTTGGGCTTGTCTTTTGAACGGACAAGCCAATTGGAGCGGCAATGAAGGAAGCCAAACTGGATAAAGTTTCCTAGGTACTGCATTTTGGTTTTCTCTAGTGCCTAGACAAGAACTTTCCAACGGCCGCAAACCTGGTCTACGGCATCTATTTGCCTGAGCACTATGACGGGTAGCCGGAAGCAAGTGGAAAGTTGCACATTTGACTTCATGACGATACCACAGGTTAACATTAAACTTGAAGAAACACAAAGGCTTTCTGGGCGTGATGACGATGAAGTTGATAGTTCTCTTGATAGAAGATCTTGATGAGAACCGGGAACCTAAGAACAACTCGCTACAGCCTATAAACATATTCCTGGGGAAGTGCTTTAAAGCTTCACCCGTCTTCTTGTATCTCCAATGCCTTATTTGTTATCCGAGTCCTGCACCCCGTGGGTGATAGGCTCAACATCAATATCGGTACTGGCAGGCGCCTCAGGAACCAGTCGAATCAGAAACACCATACTGGGGATAGTAAGTACTAGAAGACCAGCGTTGACATAAAACGGGATTCTCGCATCTGATCCAGTCTTGGAATTGATAGCATACGAGACAGCTTGTCCTGCAGTTTCAAAAGCTCGGAACAACCCGCCAGTGCGAGAAGAGGAGCCGACGTCAGTAGAGAAAGTGCCCAGAATCCAGTAGATAGACAATTGACACCAGTAGCCGGTTGAGAACATGATGAGGTAAGGCAAGTAAGCTTCGACCCATCTCTTGGTATGCCTGGAGAACAATGGTTAGGATTGTTGTAGTTGGGTATTGGAAAGACATACAGCTTATAATCCAACGCGTCGGTGGCCCCGCCGCCAAACTTGCTATACTCAATACCGATCCAGATGAAGCAGGCAGCTTGAGGAATAGCCCAGAAGGCGAAAGCAATCCAGGCTCGCTTCTTCTGTGACCAGTGGGCAGTGTCAAGAAGCTTTCCGTACGCAATCACCATGACGATAACGAGGCAGGCTGGACAGTCACGATATGTTAGTATCTGTAGTCTTTGAAGGTGGGATGAAGTTTACTTACGCATGATCATAGAAGACAATGCACGAGCTCGGACAGAGAAATGCAGATTTAGATATGTACCCATACTTCCTCCATAGAAGAAGGAGTAAAAGGCGGGAACAAACATGAGCCAAGTCTTCACCAAGTGTTAGATATACTGGTAGCCAGTAGCTCGGGACGGAGAAAGTCACCTTAGGTCGCTGCATGTGCTTCCACAAAGCATTGAACTCATGCTTCCAGGTTGCTTTTTCACTCATTGGGATTTTGGTACCATCGGGGCGGCGGACTCGTCTTGTCGGTGTAAGCAATAGAGCCCAGAATGGACTTGTGCATTCTGTGTTGGCACCGTTAGATCGCACCACGAACGTCGGTATTACTTAGACATACCGAAGGCAACAAAGATGAGGTAAGTCGACAATGCGATGCCACCTGCATTGGCTTTGTTGTGATTGTTGGAGAAGTTGATGGCGCCACCCATGACACTGCCTGAGTTTCGCATGGCGGACCAAATACCTTAACGACCCCATTAGTACCGAGTTAGACAGTTATTGTCAGAGCTTTACGCACCCAGATAGAAACCTCGATCGTTAGCTTTCGGGTATGAAAGCATGGCTGTACTTTCAGCGACATAGAGGAAACCCAGACTGAATCCAGTGATCACCTAAAATACATGTCAGATCCGGTGCTCGTCGGGGGTCATTGCGCTTACTTTTGCCAGAAGCAAGTACCAGTCAACACCATACTTTGCGCTAACGTACCAGCCCGAACCCAAAAGTGGCATCGCTACACCGGAGATCACGCAAGACCACTTGATGCCGATCTTGTTGATCAAGGGGCCTCCGAAGAGAGTAATCAGACAACCTGATATATAGTTCAGCGATGTCGCGAGGTTTCCCAAGTATGGTGTCGATAGACCTCCGCCGCCGAGGTTGGAGATGGCATCGTTCATAGCTGGACCGACAAATGACAGTCTGTAGCAGCATGCCTTAGTCTTGTATCTTGGAGTTCTTGGAAGGAATGTGAACTTACGTTCCAAACAAGATCATCTGGAACAAAACGCCTCTGTAGAACTTTGTGGTCTTTGAGGCGCGAAGATAAGCCTCATCAATCTCCTCTGTAAATACTTCTCCATCGTTGTAGCTGGTAGTCTGGGCAAGAGCATTCTCATCAGCAGTCTTGTTGTCGTCTTTCGTGGTTGGAGTCGCCATGACGAATAGGCAAGGACAGGGAATTAGGACGAAGAGATGCCCAGCTTGAAGATTGCAGGATCAGCACGCTTTAACTATTATATGATACCAAACAAAACAAATCGAGGCGTGATTGTAATACAAGAAATATCATTGGCTATCTAGAAAAGGTAATGTTAAGCTAAATCTTCATGGTAGCATAGACTATTGTCGGGGAATAGTGGAATGGCCCCCAAAGCGTTCATCAGACCGAATCGGTATCGAAAACCCTAGGCTAACAGACGAAATACCAGGCAGGCAAGGAAGTAAGGACAGTGACAGTATAGTGCGCTATACTCGAAACGTTTAGACCTTGATATGTAGATAAGCAATACTCGGATATCCTTCTCTTTAGTATCGCTTGCAAGATACTACGCGAGCATCTTGCCTCTTGGTCAAAGCTCTGATAACCGGACCGGTGATAGATCTTCGAGATATGACGCTTTTGAAGTGTTATCAAGCTTGGAATCTTGATTGCAGTCCGGGGAAGCCTGTGAAAGGGTCTGGGGTATGGCTGATAATGCATGAACGTGTTTCCGTGTTATCTACGGGGTGCAATGCAACAAGACAAGGACACTGTTACCCCGCAGACAACCGGGCCGGTTCTCATGGCAGTGCAGCACCTGTAAGTTGTCAATCCTACTGGGAGGCTCATCCTTGTTCTTCCGTTATGGTTCTCCGTAATTTGTAATCTCTTAAACTTTCGGTAGTTACCTCTGCACGCCGAGCTATCGTTATAGACGATAAGATAAGTGGATCTTATCTAATTACGGGCTTGATATCCGGCTCACATAAAAAGGGTCTAGCCTCTTGTCACTGATTGATAACAAAGATACTCGATTCATGTACAACCATTGATTGATTGCCAAAGCCAAGCCATGCCTCCTTCTCTGTTGCCCGTTGATAACTCCACGACCTCATTTTGGAGGTCGGACCCACATGCTCTGGACAACCATCGATCAACTTCTGAACTCCCATCTCAGGTTGACATCGCCGTTATCGGCTCTGGATATGCTGGTGTTGCGACAATCTACAACATTCTAGAGCAGTGCAAGTCAAAGGGCATTTCACCACCTCGAATCGCCATTCTTGAAGCCCGTCAAGCATGCTCCGGGGCCACTGGCCGAAATGGTAGGTCATGCAAATCCTTAGTGATAGTTTTACTCTACTAATACTACGGATAGGTGGCCACCTCAAACCTGATCCTTATAGCAGACCTGCCGGATTTGTTCCCACCCATGGCGTCGAGGCAGCAGCTGAGGTAGCCGAATTTGAGGCCAAGAACCTCACCGCTGTTAAGAAAGTCATTGAGAAGGAAGGAATCGATTGTGACTTTGTCTTTACTCGGGCGATTGATGCATTAATGTCTGATGAGATTTTTCAAAAGATTAAATCCGGCGTGGAGTTGTTGAAAGAGAATGGTGTTTCTACCATTGACGATGTTTACTTTGTTGAAGGAGCGAAAGCAGAGCAGGTAAGCCATCTTCAAAAATCACATTAACATCATCGTCCATGTTACTAACCACCTTTACTTCAGTTCTCTGGTGTGAAAGGAGCAAAGGGCTGCTTTTCTTACACTGCAGGTCACCTGTTTCCATACAAGCTCATCGTTGGACTGCTCTCTAAGGCGCTCGATGCCGGTGTTAATCTCCAAACGAACACGCCTGTCTCAAAAGTCACTAGATCTCCTGACTCGGAAGGCTTTCTGACGATAACAACTCCCCGTGGCGACATCCGTGCAGCGAAGATCGTGTACGCGACCAATGCCTACACTTCAGCCATCTTACCCGAGTTCACCAACAAGATTGTCCCAGTGCGGGGAATCTGCAGTCATATCGTACCAGGCAAGAGTCCAGGGCCTTCACTATCCAACTCTTACATCATTCGTTGGTCGGATACGAAATACGAGTATCTTATCCCGAGAACAGATGGAAGTATTGTCGTTGGTGGCGCCAGATCGATGTACTACCATGATCTGGATAGCTGGTACAATAACGTGAACGATGATAGCTTGATTGATCTTGCGAAAGACTACTTTGATGGGTATATGCAGCGTGTTTTCCGTGGATGGGAAGACAGCCGTGCGATTACAAGCAAGGTTTGGACTGGAGGTAAGTTACTGAACCCTGGTACTTAACAATGGCAAAAGTCTAACAATTATGCAGTAATGGGCTATTCATCTGACGGTTTGCCCCATGTCGGTCAGATTCCTGGGAGACAAAGTCAATTTGTCATTGCTGGATTTAGTGGTCATGGCATGCCGCAGATCTTCCTGTCAGCCAAGGGAGTTGCGTCGATGATCATGGATGACGTTGATTACAAGAGTTCTGGTGTTCCAAAGCTTTACCAAGCCACCCAGGATAGACTCGATAGTTCCAAGAACACGATTCTAGATAGTTGGGAGGCTGTTCAAAAAAGAGAGCAGGCGAGCAAGCTGTAGCATTCTAGCTTAGAAGGACATGCTTATAAACCAGATTATGCATTTGTTAAAATTCCTGAATTGCACCTTCCATGCTTCTGGTTCGCCGAAAAAGAAGAAACTCTGTCACTTGCTTGTCTTTCTAATCCGGTAAGTTATGCCTGATGATAACCTCTAGCCCCACCGATTTGAGTGGTGGAGTAGTACAGCGACAACCCCGCAGTTTATCATTGTCACAGGAGATGTTACAAGGGCGTCAATGGCATCCCAAAGACAGATCGTCATAGCTCTTATCTACTGTTAGTTAGCCCAGCACACTGGTTTCCTTCTCTAATCCTACCAAGGTTCGGAGTGCCCACCTCCGCCTTTATACGCTTTTAGTCTCTCTTGATAACCGGGACCATGCTCGGCTTCATGTCTCCGCTTTTGATAAGCATAAGCGGGTTGGGTATACCGGCTGTCTGTCATCAAACTACCTTGTGTAGCTACTGAACCACGCAATAGTAAAGATGGAAGGTCCAAATCAGCCTATTGATGATGCCACAGTTCTCAAGCGTGAGAAGTTTACAGTCAAAACGTTGTCTCAGAGTACAGCCCGTTAGTGCCCTCAGCTATCCACCTCGAACCTCATCCTGTAGTTGCTGACAGGATAATGGTAGATTACTCTGGGGAGTTCTCACACTGGAACTTCTCGCACAAAGTCCGTCGAAAGGTCGGACATTACCTAGATGACGCCGAGCCGTCAGTCAACGGCAGTGATGATCCGCGACTGGCTTTGCCCAAACCCAAGTATGTCGAATACTGGCGCGCTACACAGCTGCAAGGGTCTGCCTCTCGGGTTCGGAGTATCCTCAACATCTTACCCCCAAAGAGTATAGCAATGTTCCTTGCGCGTATGTATTTCAGTTTTGCCCAGACAAACTCCTTCTTCGTTCATGAGCCATGGCTGTATGATAAGCTTAATCTCTTATACGAGGAGCCAGAGGCTGTCACGGCCAATTCGACGACCGGCGTCTGCTCTGTGATTCTAGTGTTGGCTATCGGCACTCAGTTTGCGCATATGGGATCCGGTGATTTGGCCGTAACTACGGCAGGCAACGGTGAGGAGGAGATTATGGAAAGAGAAGCAGGGACCGTGTTCTACGAAGCGGCCACTACACTTTTACCAGATGTTATTACCATGGCATCACTTGAAAGTGTCCAGGCGTGCCTGCTATTGGCTCACTATACGCTACCTTTGGATGCACATGGGTTGGCATATACCTACCTGGGGCTGGCTATCAAAATGGCCATCCAAAACGGTATGCACCGAAGGCCTCGAAGTGTCGAGCTTGACAGCTGGACAGTTGAGATGAGAAACAGACTTTGGTGGACAGCATTCACTCTTGAAAGGTAAATATGGTCGTATCTGAAGCTCGACGAGAGACAATTTGCTAAGCTGTCATTACAGACGCGTGAGTGTGCTGCATGGTCGGCCAGCTTCCATTACCGCTATGGAGATGGATACAGAGCTGCCGCAAGATCGGCTAGAGTTCCAACATGATGGTCAGGTATCTAATTACGAGAACATGATGGCTATGATACATCTGACTGGCAATCTTGGAGATATTGCTACAGCCTTGTGTGTATATCCCAGTTTACCTCGCATTCGCGATCTAATTTTCGTTGCAGAACATTCCTCAAACGGTGCCCCAAACATTTACAGTCCACTTATTTTGATAGGATCTTGTTAATCCGTGACAAGCTTTCCGTATGGTGGTCATCCCTCTCAGAAGATGTCCAGACACCGTCTGAGACATCGCCAATTTTCCGTGCAAATGCCCACCTTAAACTCAACTACCACCTCGTTCAAATCTTCACTGGTAGACCTTTCATCTTTCTCGAATCCTTACCATCAAAGAACACGGGCCACAGTATCCCCCGTCAAAGCCGGCGCGCTATTCTTGTATCAGACGCCCTCGAAGCAGCATTTGATACCATAGACTTACTAGAATTACTCCACGAAACTACAGGCCTGGCCCGAGCAAGCTACACTGAGTTTAGTTCATGTCGGGCTTCACTCTTATTAATTCTCGCTCACAGTCTCAACCACAGCAATGAACGGTCGAGATTGGCGGTGCGGCAAGGTATGAGGTTTATTAAGGCTATGTCCGTGGGGAACAATATGTCGACTAAATCGGAAGCGTCTCTGATTGAGACAATAGAAGCAGCTGTCCGGCGTATCTATTCACGAAGAAGTTCGTCATCGGGGGACCAGGGAGTAGGTAACCAGGAGCTTCACAGTAGTTATGATAGGTTCAAAGAGTGGACTACACTATTCGCTGGAGGGGGCGCTTGCGCTACTAAGTCTCCCTCTGTTTCGAACTCATCGGTGGCTGCTAATGGAGCAGCAGCTGGGTGGCATGATGAAGTCTCTGCGATGGCTGATCTCATGAATTGGACAGAACGTATGGACGGTGATACAGAGACAAGAGTCTCTGCTGATGGTTTATCCGACGGTCAGATCAACTTGATGGACACAGATGCTCTTGAGATCAATTGGGATGATTTTGGCTGGCATGGAAGTGCATAGATAATATACCACGATGGCTATATCGGAACTTGGTATTTGTTCTTCTCTACAATCCGTTTTCTGTTCTAGAAGTCCTGGTAAGCCATGAAGATCAATTGGAGCAGTAGCGAAGAGAAGCAGTGACATGGACTCTGGTCCCATCGCGATATGATAAACGATCGGCAAAACAGAGCCCGAAGCAGCTGGGTATCACGCCCGCTCTGAACCCTGTAAAGAGGGGAGACTCCTCAAACGTCCGAATACCGGTCCGGCGTTATCAGTCCGATTGTGGTATCGATAACCTTAGCGAGACCTCCGCACCGGACCGGTGCTGCGCGGGGAAAGTCAGATGAAAGTTAAACGATAGATAGCGTTACATGGACATGATGGAGCCTTGAGAGCTTCATTTTGCATTTCCGATGCGGGGAAGTAAAGGATAAGATAAGTGGCGCAAAATGCCGCAGACTTACATTGCGATTCTATTTAATCCATATCATGAATACTTGACTTGATTTGCACCAATCTATTGCAACCATTCCCTTTCCATACCCTTGCCTCATTTGTACTACCAACATGTCATCCAGTAAAAACATTGTCTTCGACGTCGTCGGCACACTCGTCAGCTTCGACCATCTCTATGAAGCAATTGAGGAGCGTCTTGGCGAGAAGCTTCGCGCCCGGGGTATCCAGCCGAAGCTTCTTGGCTGCTGCTGGCAAGAGATGGCTGAGCGAGAATACACCTACCTCTCTCTAGCTGGCCGCTATAACATCTTCTTCAACGTCTTCAAGCCTTTGTTCTTCCGCTGCTTACACTACGCCGGCATTGAGAAACCGCATGAGTTTGCGACAGGGGAGGATGTTGACTATCTGATCAGCGAGTGGAAGAATTTAAGGCTGAGAGAAGGTGCCGCTGAGTGTGTGGCCAAGCTTCGCGATGCTGGCTTTACCGTTTGGTGTTTTACCGCTGGAGACATTGCTCGCGTAGGAGGATACTTAGCCAAGGGCGGCGTGGATATGCCAGCTGAGAACTTACTGTCTTGCGACACAGCAGGAGTGGCGAAGCCTATTCCCGAGGCTTATACACCTGTTTTCAAGAAGCTTTCTTCTGATGGTAGCAAGCCTTGGTTTGCAGCTGCTCATCTTTGGGACTCCTCAGCGGCTCAGACTGTTGGGTAAGTGCACTTCCTTATGACCACCAGTATGGATTCACTGACTCTTTGCAGATTTAAGACGGCTTACTGCACGGCGCTAGAGGGCGAGGAGTTGCCTGATATCTTTGGCAAGATGGACGTGGTTGAAGGAACATTGCCTGCTATGGCAGACAAGATTATTGAGGCTGCCAAGTAGTTGAAGGATTCTTGGCGAATTAGTATATGTAATAATAAGTCCATCTTCCAAGACGGCTCAGCCACTCCGAGTTTTGACAAATGATCGGCGACCTCCAGCGCACATTAGATAAGCTTACACCACAGACATGCTCAGTCAATAGGACAGCACAGAGGTAAGTGTCTAACTTAAATCTCACTTCGGGATGATCCCCAGCCACAAAGGATCTGAATCTTACATGTCTTACAAAGTGCATCGCTAGACTGATACTAACTCATACCTTGCTTGCGGTTAAGCATGATTGCTAGTGCTGAGTTTAATCAGGACAACCTCGCGTTTACAACAGCGAGAACGAGTAGAGACGATCCTTCACTTTACAACATGGCCGTAGGGTGACGACTATTGCTGTTGTAAACCGATTCTGAACATGTCTATAAAAGAGATCAAGCACTCGAGCTTTAGCCTTACAGACAAACAAATGAAGTTTTCGCAAATATATTGACAAATACTTCAAAATGCGCCTCATCCTAATCCAAGCTCTCTTTTGCACCTTAGGCCTCGGCCTGAGCGTATCTCCTCGCTCAAAGACCAATATTGGCCCTTTCAAGAATCCAGAGATCACACCATTCCTTCAGCTTGACCTTGCCGTCGGTCGCGAAACCAATGTCACCGCACCCGAGAACAATTTGATCATGGCCCCCAATGTCAAAGGCGGAAAGGTGACAGGAGCCTTTGAAGCTGATATACTTTCTATTGGGGCATCGATTGAGAGAGGGGTCAAGACTGAGCTTGGCGAAAACAGCGTTAGTTCTTCTTGGACTTGGGGGTGATGTTATTCTAACTCACGTAGTTTTATACCAATCGGTATATCCTCCAAACCGCGAACAATGATACAATTGGTCTTGAGGTAGACGTTATTGTCAATTATCGCAACAATGCACACCACAGCTTTGGCTTTGGGTAGGTTATTCCTCGCTATTCTCTGACGGTGCCGACATGTGACGCTGACAGATGGGAGAAAATCCACGACGGATATCCCAGATCTTCTGTATCTGAATTACAATATGTATCTTGTCGAGGTCACGGGAGATTTCAACACGGGCGGAGGTGCGGGACAGGTCTTTGCGCTCAAGTCTGGTGGTCGAAGGGATGGTGAGCCTATCACGGCGCTTCTACCCGTAGGGGGGGAGAATTAGAACTCAACAAGATGCTGAAAGGCTCGTTTTGAACCGTCATTATTGGGATCTGGTGTTTGATACATATCTTAAGGCCTGTGTATACAAAATAGTTTATCATAAATCATCAAAGCTCTATGTATCTTCTATTCTATACCCAAAGCATGGTTCCCTTCTGCTCTTTCATCTCTGCTTCAAAGTCGACGCAATAACAGCAGCACCAACACCACTACCGGGCGAAAGCATGAACTCAACATGGTCCTTCCTCGACTCAGGCGCAGCATCAGAAGCCATAATCTCACCAACAGCCTTCGACAGCTCCAACTGGAAGTGAGGGTGTTTCTCGAACAATGATCCCTCAACGCCGACGTGGCAGGTCTGAATGTCACGCTTTTGGCAGATGGCAGCTACGCCGGTGGCTGATAGCCGAGCGGCACGTGTGGTGATGAGTTTGGCGATGGCCTTCATGAATTGGAGCTCGGGTTGCGTTGGGGAGATGCCGAGGCTTGATACGCATATGTCGTAGGCTTGACGAAGACCTTCTGATGTATCCCTGATGGTGTTAGCTAGATGGTTTATGGAAATTCGGAAGGGTAGACTTACTCTTCGATAGCAGAAAGGAAAGAAGAGTCGACACAGTAAGGATCATGCAATATCTCCGTCATTTGTCCATTCAAGAAAGAATGCGGATCTCTCTGATGAATCTCCAGAACAACACGGCGGAACAGTTCGCCCAAGTAAAGACCTGCGACCATCTTTTCAAAAGCCTGCTGTCCTTTTCTCGGGGATGCCTCATCAATGGCGATGTCATACGACGTCAAAGGCAGCACGGCGTGCTCATTGTCAAAGGCTCCCCATTCACAGTTGATAGCCATGAATTCTTCCCCATTTAGGTTGTCATTCGCAAGCTTGGGAATAGCATCGATCTTCTCGAAGTAAGCGCCGTTGCAACCTGTTCCAAAAACGCAACCGATGGCCGTTTCGGTGTTGAGATACGCTGACGCCATCATTGTCGCGGTCGTGTCGTTTGTTACGACTTTGACTTTCAGTGGCAGATTCTATCATTTGTCAATTCCCCGTCTTTCTTACTTCTTATTCGAGCACTTACCTTCTTATCAATAGCTCGTCTCAACGACGCAGCAGCATCTTGCCCCTCGCTATCAGCCACGTTAAACCCCTTCGTCCATCTCTGCAGGATTCCCTCATCTATCGTTCTCTGTGTCGTAGGGAACGAAAAGATAAAGCTCAAATCTGTCTCAATACTCAAGTCGAAATCAGCGTTGTGGAGGAACGACTCAAGATGTCCCGCAATAAAATCCCAAAGCTGGTCAGCCGTCCCAGTCCTGAGTTCGTCGGGCAGTTTGTGTGAGTCTTGACGGATTTCGAATCCAGACTTTTCACTGGTGAGTTGAATGGAGTATACACGTAGGTTTGTGCCGCCCATATCGAGAACCAGGTACTTTCCTGTCTCATTGCCATCGGGATAGTTCATCACCCATGTTGGGTTCATGGGAATGCTGCCACCTGTAACACTAAGTCCTACAGTCTCTGTTAGCTCATAGTCTCATTTTTGGGATGACGAAATGATACCTTTTTCCAGTTCTTGGACAAAGTGGTCCGTGACATCTTTGAGCTTTGTCGTGTCGACGGTAAAGTCTTGTTCAAGCTCGTCAAGGTAAGCCTTGAAGTCCGCCATTTCTTCAGCAAGCATTGGATCTATAGTTTTAATGGTATTTAGAGAGCCAAGATTGAATGAGAAGTTTGAACGCAGAGTAGATATACATTCTTGCAGCCAGCAGTTGCATCACTCGATCGAAACCCCATAATCGGACCGGAGGATTTGTGCCAGGACTTTGACCACTGTGAGATTACAATGACGTCAGTTCCACTTCAAAAACCTTCCAAGACCCTCTTCTGCTGTCTCTCCGACTCTTTACACCTGGTTTTCCTCTTCATCATCGTCTTACTCGCAATGGTTTCGTGTTGACATTCCGGTGTCAAAGCTCCGGGACTAATGCTCCGGCCCAAAAGCTCCGGATGACAAGATTGGCTGTCACTCAGTCATCATTCTCGTCTAAGAACAGCGTCTCATTTTGCTACAAGGGCTCGGCGAGACGGCGATTGGTGGTGGCTTATCGGTCTTATCACTCTTATCACTCTTATCGTGCTTATCGTGCTTATCGTGCTTATCACTAGCCCACGCTGTCAAATTTTGGACTCAAATTGCCATTGACGTCACCTGGCTTGTATTGCATTATTCACTGCTTTCTGTCGCACCATAAACATCCGATACAATGCCATACGCTGGTATTACGGTAATAATGTCGTTTTTAATGTCATCTCTTGCATTGAACCATGCAACATGCGGTGCTTAAGACGAGAAATATGTCTTGAGCTATGATGATGTATCACCTACACAATTGGCGTGTGAATTTCTCATGCAGCCATTTCAGGTAGGTATATTACAAAAATACGCTGGATTAAACACATCAAAACCCAGTAATCTAATAGACAGATATAATAAACAAAGAATCTAAACTCTAAAACTTCCATATGACAGTGGTATTATTTTAAACGGCAACTTTCCAATATTCCTCCTTCGAGCTTCTTTCCATACCCTATAGTTTTTCAAAGCACACTGCCCATTGTCACTAATATCCCACCTCCAAACCTCGAAACGAAGCCATCAATCGCTTCAAAATACATATGCTTTTTATCGGTGAATGCTTCCAGCGCGTTGACGAGCAACACCATGTTGACTCTCGCTGTGCCTTCTTTCAATACCCCAATCCTGCTCCTTCGTATGCTCCGGAAGTGCCGGCTGTCCTCCCAGACTTGCGAGAACGGCCTTGTTAGTGGCCGTGAAGTCATCAAGGATTTGGAGTTCTTCAAGGCTGAACCAGCGAGGCACGACAAGAATGCGGAGGGGGATCAGAAGGATGATCAAAACTGGGAAGCCGATGGCTGCAAGGGTATGAGATATGGCAACACAGGCAAACACGCCGACAAGCTGAAGGCTGATAAAAAGAATAATCTTGCGCCTCCGGACGCGAAGAAGAGGCTCGTCTCGTTGGATAAAGCGCTTTTCCGATTGGAGATAGATGAACTTTTGGAGAATTCCGTTGGATTCGATTGAACCCCACTGAGATGACTATTAGCGCCGCTTCATTGTACCAGGGAACCAAGTTGTGAAGGCCTCTGATGTGTTGGAAAGTGGGACTTACACCGACGACAAAGAACACACCAGCGAAAACAGCAGCCGGCATGGTATGAAGAACTACTAGAAGAGGACCAGTCATGGTTCCAATCAGACCCAAACCCATAAGGAAGTGGGAAACACGCTGCTCAACCACCGCTGTAGCTTTTACAATAGGCCGGCGGATCTCGGTATCTTCACCTTCAGAGGTTGGAATGATTTTTAATTCTGTCTCGTAGATAGTAAGGGAATCTGTGTGGACAGGTGCCTGATGAAATGTTAGAATAGTCACGATACGCTGACAAAACTGATACATACCTGCGGGACGAGGCCGTTGGGCATTGGCAAACCGAGAATACCAGAGACAAACGTCGTGCAGCCAAGAAGGAAGAAGTCCCAGTGGAAACCGCCAGGCTTCTTGAGAGGATACTGACGGGCCTGGGCAGTGATGCTGCTGACGTTCTGTGCACCAAACCATTAGTTTTGCCCTGAGAGATCGAGATCATGTGGACTTACGTGATCATAGTAGAATAAAAGCATAGTCAAGAAACCAAACGGCATAGCAACAAATACCCATTTGACATCCAAGTTCCAGAAGTCGATAAGCCAGTCCCTGGGTTGTGTTGGGTAGAATGCTTTGGTAACGGGCACACGCTCGATATGCGTTGCGTTCAGTCTGCCAGGAAAGTGTGAAAACCCGACCCAGAAGAGTGTGGGAAACTGTAGACAAGATTAGACAGGTGTTCGATTTGGATAGGCTTTACTCACCACGTAAGCATAATCCGCGAGAATGGTTCGAACTCCTGCTTTCCATACGGTACTAGACCCAAGTTTCTCGAGACCATAGACTGTACCGAAGTATAGGATGGCAATGATACAAGCGAGATATCCTGCTGCAGATCCTTCTTGGTCGAACTCGTTTACGAGTTCCTCGACACCCTTGACTAAAGACATTGTTAGCCACACCACCGGTCAATTTCAAGGGGTCTGACTTACTGATATAGATGATACCCACATACATCCCGAAAGACTCACTCGAAAAGTCGGTCACGTACCGCATATAATCACACGTATTGAAGACCGCAACGAGCCAGTGGAAGATAGCGGCCCATATCCCCGTCCAAGCCATGAACTGGGGATAAATCGAGATGTCATAGATCTTGAGGATATCGTAGATGGTAAAGTTGAACAAGGATATAAGACCTGTTACGCCAACAATGGTAAGAGGTTGGGTGCTCAATGTGCTGAATACAATGGCGGCTAGGGCTGAGGAGAATAGAGCTTCGTTGATGCCAAAGAATTGACCTGTTCGGCGATACATGTCGAGTGTGTAGGCGATAGCTGGTAGAAGACTGTCAAGTTCGTTAGTATCCGTGTGTGTAGATTTGTTGTGGTGCTTACTTGACAAAGTACATCCGAATAGTACTAGCGACGACACGATAGGTGAAGGCATCAGTGATGTCGGTCCAGTAATATGGTAGGCGACGCTTGACATCGTGGTACATTCCCCTGCCAGGATGGAAGACTCTCCATCGTCGCCAGCCTCGTCTATTATCGTAGCTGTAGGATAGGTTTGTCTTTTCTTGTGTCAAAGTAGCGCCACCGGATGAGTCTCCAGGTTCTATGTCGTTGGACATGTTGGATGATGACGAGTGCAACTAGGAATAGGCTGAGAAGTACAAGGAGGAAGTGCAAAAGGGAAGGAAGGCTTGACACCTGAGCCGGGTATAGAGGGAATATGAGAGCTCTGTTCTAGTTCAAGACGAATAGTAAGTCGACCGATTAGTAGCATCTCTGTCATTTATGCTTATCTTAACCCGAGCACTTGGAGTCTCTTATACTTGGCACAGGCCGGTGGTCCTCGGGCGTGGCGTCCCACGGAAGAAGTGGACCCATGACTACATTATTGGCTGCAACGTTGGATCTAGCCATGTTTTTTTCTGCCCGGGCAGTATAATCACTTGCAATAGACACTTTCCGGTAATTGATGAATAGTAGAATAGAAATTCGTGAATGTGGTTCATAGTCATGTCGCTCGCTCAATCTCCAATTTTCTTCCATGCTCTTGTCACACTGCTCCCGTGTTCGACCGTTCCCAATTGTTCCTCCATTCCTCTCGTGGTACTAGCCCGCCCTTGAGATGTCGACTCATGCCAGCATGAGTCACTTCCATATAAGTCAAATACACAAGGCCAATGCCAGAGACGGATTAAAATGCGGTCAGTGCAAGACATCCGCTATGTCTTTCTGCTCATCTGCTGCGGCGGCGGACTGGACGAGAAGTCTGCTTGATACCTGATTAACATGAGAATATTAAATCGTAGTAAGTGTCACATACCACTCTGATGAGAAGACCATGAGAAGTTGTATAGCCCACGTTGCTCGCCCTGGTCGTGGCTCCACCCAAAGCGGTTCTTAATATCCTCTTTGAGTAATAACATCTGAATATCGAATTCGGCTTGACATTGAACGTAGTCGACCCCAGGTTTTCTATCCTCTGCGTGAAAAGGCATTGAGTCCATGTTGAAGTAGTTTCTGTAGCTGTTTTACTTTGTATGAAGTTCAAAAAGAGAGAATAAATTTTACAAAGGGAAGAGTCTCTTGAAGCATGAGATGTAAGATGACCAGGGCGGTCATGTCTCGCTGTCAGATGGTTCCCCACTTACTAATCGCGGATAAAAAGTTCCTAGTCAACCAATGAAACGAGGGTATAAAGTTCCTCACAGTTGGTTCAGTGTCACGTAATTGTTACGAGGGAGCGACTCGGACTCGACATCATACGCAGAAACCCGAGATGCGATGCGATACACGGATAACTGTACCCGAATCATGTTACCGACATTCTAGAAACCATTGTGTTGTGATTGAGAACCTTCTTGAGCCAGTAGCCTGGATAATAAAAGATCCCCCCCAGACCGGGATCTTGATCATTTTTTTACACGATCGGCCGCTACTCAATAACCGAGCATGATTCTTGTTCTCTTTTCTTTTTCTCAACAGCCGAGAAAATGCCAAGATCTATCGGTATTCCTCCCGTCTCGTTCATGCAGCTGTCAGCTGCGTAGTACAAAGCCATTCATCTGTGAAGTCTCATTGTGCCATCCCTTGTGTCTTGGGCGTAAGAAGAGGCGCAAAGACCCTGGAACAAATAACAAATCACAAAATCCGGACCTGGCGGAAAACATCCTAAATATACTGTAAGCCAGAAAACCGCGACGGACTTTGTCCGAAGTCCCACCAATCAATCACAGGGAATGACGACGTCCCATTAAAGTGTTGGTCCCAAAAGAGGTAAGGCCGGAAAGGTTCCAGACAGCGAGCTAGAATGTATTAAGAAGACCAGAAATTCTGCCCAAGCAGAAATTTCCATCTTCTCGACCTTCTTCCACTTTTTTGCATCTCTCGCGCGGGAACCCTTGTCTTTCCTCTGGGTCCGTCAAAAATTGCGTAATACACAGTATTAGCTGATCCAAATATGGAGATGGAGTCCCTGCGCGAAACTTTACAAACGTCGGACTTCTTCAAGAACTTAACCGCCGCGCTATCATCCTTCCCTCTCGAAAAGCTCGACAACCCGACGTTGGTTCTACAAGCTTTCGTCCAGGAGGGGGATAGCGCTGATGGTGACAGCTTCGGCACTTTCGAGGCCAATGAAGAAGCTCACTTACACTCGGTGCCGATCCGGCTTCTGACCTCGGTGCGTACTTTATTAATTAACCACCACTCAAACAGGCGAGGGTATCACTTACACAAATATGAGCTCATCCTGGAGGCGAGGATCTTATGCTGACGAATCTGATTGAAGCATAAAATCCCTTTGCGCAGTAACAGCACGTGCACCAACGAACATGCGAGTCCGAGCTCCTCTTCAAGACCAGCATCTCCGGAGGGACGTATATCAGCCAATCGGAGCGAATATCGAAACCAAAAAGGTTCCCAAACTCGTCAGACACGAAAACAGCAGGGCGGTTTGAGGCTGGCTGCGGTCAATGGTAATGTGGCGGTAGAAGAAAACGGCGTCGAAAGCGAAAGTCCGAGGCAGATGCAAGTCGGACAAGAGAACTTTCCGAAAAGAGCAAAGGTCAAACATGATGGTGTGTTTCATCCGAGGGAATCCTCATTGGGCAAGTTTGTCGTCGGGGTCTGGGAGCAAATACACTCTGGGTTGATCCTTGAACCGCATGTTCTCTCCGAACAGGTACAGCTCACAGCTACTTCGGCTGGTACTGGAGCACCTGGCGAGGTTATACCGGCTGCTGCAGACGTGCAGAGCCACCGTTCAGACCAGACTTGGGAATCGTTCAGTCGGAGTAATTTGTTCTGTCGACGCGTCACACAAGCTAGCCGCACATGCCGCTCCATCGAGGTCATAGTTCAGGCACGATGGGTTGAGCTGTTTGACTCATACGTCGAACATCTAGCCAGTACTAATCCTGGCCTATCAACCACAAAGAGTCGCATGAGAGCCATAGCTGAGGCATGCGCCGATTTTGGCTGGACCGAGAAAGAGCTTCGAAATAAGATGGCCATCTGGCGAGGATATAAAGAGATAAAAGATGTTCTTGGCTGGGTTGCGTTGGTCTTCTCGGGAATGGGTCTTTATCGGCTGTGCAAGTACCGCATTGACTTTGACATAGAAAAGTTCTCTCGAGCCCGAGCTTTGAGAATGAGGATGGAGGTTGCTGCCGACACTTTGCATCATAACTGGCGACAGCTATTGGCTATTGTGGGTGAGTCAACCGAGAGGCGTTTTGTTGGACATCCACACGACTGGGTAGTCTATCAAGATGGCTCAGACCCAGTTCCTCTCCGATCAACATACCTAACCTACGACCCCAACTTCACCTTTGAACATCTGGATGAATCGGTCATCGATATCACATCATTCGGAGCCGATGACCCCCGTTGGACTCCCCCATCCACAGCGGTATCCATACCAGGATCCAATATCTGCAACCTGTGCAACCAAGTACAATCCAACGAAGCCGCAGTAAACGCTTGCAAATGTTTTCCCAGCCTCTTCGGCGCTCCCAGATTTCCGACAGCCGTCCAAGTCTTCCGCACATCTAACGGTCGGAATAATGGTCTTCAAGCTTTGGTGGCTTTTGAAAGAGGCGTTGCAATCGGAGAGTTCGTCGGATTGATCACCAAAGACGTCGAGGACCAAGATGTCTTGGATAGTAAAGTGGGTGGAAGACGATTCCAGATCTGGCAAGGTCGACAAGGCAACTTTACTCGATTCGCCAACCATAGCTGCAAACCCAATGCGCAATTTGAGAAATTTGTCTGGCTGGGTACCCAGCATATTTTACTGGTAAGCAAAGGCATTGAAGCTGGAATGGAGATCACGGTTGACTACTCTGAGAGTTATTGGCGGGGTCTGGATAAGAAGTGTCTTTGTGGGGAGTCTTGTTGTCGGTACAAGAAGAATGAGAATGCAAGGTGAGCGTGTTGAGAAGTCAGAAGCCCTCAGATGCGTTGATACGCAGCGTATATACAGTATTCATCCACCAACTGCGCATAAACAAAATTCTTTCGACACTCTTTGTGGAGGTTCTACTCCATCATGACCGACATTTCCATCTCGAATTGGACCAAGACCATCGCTACACTAGCCGCGATGTGGTGTGCCTCAGCATCCATCTCACCCGGTGGTCCGGAAATGAGCGAGGGCTGGAACGTGCTGATGAGTCCTAGCTTTGTCGTGTTGTTACTTTCAGACCAGTACGCAAACACGCCAATTATGTCCATAATGTAGACAAGCAAATGGCGGCTAAGTGGTGGCAGTTCCATAACGAGCCCCCTCACGATTTCCAATACCCTGGGTGTCTCAACATGGTCTAACTCCCGATCAATAAACGGTGTGAGTTCTGACGTAAACCTATTGTAGAAGGAGTATGGAATGATTGGCTCCGGCAGGCTTTTCAGATATCGCAAGAGAATGCCAGCTGCATCGTGAACGGTGTACCCAACCCAATCGAGACCCTTTCCATATCGCGGGGGTGAGTCAAACGCTGCTTGCAGCTGGCGCATTCGGACAGGATTCCCAGCAGTGGCAAAGATGTCCTCAACTTGAACGCCTAGACATCAAACATGTGAGTAGATATGTCTATACTTTGGATGCGGTACCAACCTTTCTCCTTCAAGAATATACCTCCTTTAGCGACAACAATGGGTATATACCCGTAGATTTCTGACTGACCCTCATCGTTGATCCGACTGATAGCAACATTCGCTGTCCTAATACTCGTTTGTAGTTCAACTCCAAATACAGGTGGTAAATCAGCATGATCTGGTTCAGGTTCAGGCCCGCGTGGTATACGAAAAAGACCTTTCAGTCGATCTCGCCGTGACAGTTTCAGTGAGTCTGTCTCTTGCAGGTCCTCTATACGGATAGTGTTAGCAGCAGCAGGCGAGAAGTCATAACACTCCTTATTAGCTATATCGCTAGCGTAAATCGGAAGAGCCTGAATGCCAATGTGAGAAACCTCAGACAGACTGAGACCAGATAGCATCGACCAAGATGCGGTTCTTCCGGCTGAGCTGATGATGGAAAAGGCATCCGAGTTATCTTTTGAGGCAACTCGATAAGCTCTCGAGCTCATAAGAATTTCTTCAAACGCGAAGCCGTACGGGTTGCGTTGCCATTCCGGTGGCTTGTTGGAAGGGAAAGGATCAGATTGAGGCGCCGTGTCCACGTCGGGAGTGTCTCCCACACTCAATTGGTCGAGTCGTGAGTCTATCGTGTCCTTTGGCATTGTCGCCTCATCGCGCACCTCTATCGCCACAAGCCGTTCTTTGAGAGTGGTATCGCGTGATAGAACCTCTTCCACTAGGTCACAGAGTCTATCGACTCTGCTCTCGGCCTCTTCTTGCCTTTGACTGAGAAGTATAACATGAGTTGGAGATCACAATAAAGAAAGCGGGATGTGTGGATGCATACCAGGACAGTATTGTGAGCATAAGAGTCAATGATGATTTGTGGGATTCAAGCCGCACAAGCACCGCCTTGATCTCCTTATCCTTACTTGACCAACGCAGTCGATCAAGGACTTTCATTTCGGCATCATTCTGCAAAGCGATGGCGAATGTGTCAAGTTCTGAGAACGTCGTAACACATGCTGCCAGCGTTGCGACTACCTGCTCCACCATAATGAGAGACGTTCGTGACCGGGGAGCACGACGGGCTCCCATGATGTACAGCTGCAGCGTTGTGAGGACATTTTGTATGTCGCTGACCACGGACAAGATGCGATTACATTCTTTGGGCGCATTACGAGCTTTTTCGATGACGTTGGCGAGGATCTTTGATACCTGGGTAGCAGCTGTGACGATTCCAACGACACTAGCTGCGATGCTCAAAGGATCGGCCATCTTTCAGTCTCAATTCACGAGGCTTCTCACTACCTTCAAAGTCTGATCTTCTGAATAGCGTGCATTTTATGATGAGAGGATTGAAGGTTATTCCTACAAAAGCGGGGTTGGTACAGCATCAGAAATGCTTATGTTCAGCTGAGTCCCGTCACTCGAGGGCGTCGAGGCGCAGCTTGCATAAGCGCCCGCCTTGTGCGGACCGCCATCGGATTTATTAAGTACTGGTATTTTTCGGAACGTTCCAGCAGGCCTCCGTTTTAGTCACAGGGTGGTGACTCTTCGATGATTGTAGAAAGGTTTCAAGTATATTGCATTTCATTCATATTACTCTATCCCAAATCTTCTCCATCTTGTTTGCTCTCTGGTCTCGTCATTACCATCGCACCCGATTGTAATTTGCTCGTTTGTCTCTATAGATGGGTTTTCTTCACGATGACTTCTTCCAAGGTAGAAATCAATTCTTGGATCTCCTCGCCTGTGCATAGTTAGTATTGCCTTCCATTATCTGGTCAAACACTTACGTGTATTATAGTGTGCCATGCTCACTCGCACAACTCCATCTGCGGTATCCAAATCGAGGAGCTCCTTGACCAGGCGATGGGAGTAAAAGTGACCATGCTTCAACCCGAATCTTGAGTTGCTTTCGATGGCAGCCACGACACTTCGCGAGTCCCACCCCTCAACCGTAAAGCTCACGATAGGTACTCGGTGATCCGTACTAGCACTGGGTTCTCCATAGATGGTAACATCGTCTCGTTTCGATAGGTAGTCCAGTAGCATCTTCTGGATCTCTCCCTCCTGCTTGATGCTATCCTCCCAGCCATGCTCCAATAAGTGATCAACCACAGTAGGAATACTCGCTATCAATTCATAGCTCCCAGCGGCGAAACCAAGTTTATCGGCCAGAGTCTCAGCAGGGTTGAAGTAATGGCCAAGAGGTTTGAGTTGTTTCTGGGCCTCACGACTTCCGTATAGCATGGAAATGTGAGGTCCAAAGACCTTGTACCATGAGAGACAGTAAAAGTCGACTCCCAAGTCTTTCATATCGATGCCTCGATGAGGGGCATACGCAACTCCGTCGACACAGACAGAAAGTTTCGGATACTCGTGTGCAGCAGCTGTGATTGCTTTGACGTCGTGAATTGAGCCAAGGAGATTTGTAGAATGGGTAAAAGCCAGGAACCTCGTTCGGCCTGACAGCAGAGGTCGGAGGGTATCAACTGTGAGTTTTGGGTTGTTACCCTGGCCTTCTGGATTCCAAAACTTGACATATAGTCCCTGTCGCTCTGCGAGATCTAGCCATGGAGCGATATTGGCTTCATGGTCGAGTGTAGATACGATGATTTCGTCGCCTTCTGCGTATGTAAGGCTGAGTGCGAGGTTGCGAAGAAGTTGAGTTGAAGAAGCGCCATAGACTAGATTCTTCGTCAGCCCTACTCTTTATTCAGAAGATATTCAAGGTATCTCATACCGACTTCATCTGGCAGTGCATTGATGTATCGCGCACCCGCCTCATACCCTTTGCCCACCTTCTGTGCTGCTGTCTGACTGCATCCGTAGGTACCACCCATTTGCACATTCGTGGTGATCAAATAGTCTCGTATTCTGGAACAGTTAGCGAAGATCCAAATCCAGGACTTATTAACTCACGAGTCAGCAGCGGCACCAAGAATTTGGCTTCCGCCCGCATTATCGAGGAACACCTGCTTCTGCTGCAGGGCAGGGAACTCATCCCTCAGAGCCTTGATGTCGGAGACCATCTCCACTGATTATTCAATACAGATACAGAACGCTTGAATCTGTGAGAATCTTTTCTCAAATTATTAGCTGGTCAAAGATTGCTCTGTCTGAAAGGCCAGGTTGTATCAAGCTCTGTCGGGAGAAGGCGGGGTAAAGTCGTACGGAGGCAGGCCCGGTAATTATGATGCAATTATTCGCAGGGGACAAGGCGGGCGAAAAAGGAAGGTAAGACAGGATCCGACATTCAAGATTTCGATAGGAAATAGTAAGCAGATTTGATCCGATGGCAGGGGTTCCATCGTGGCGTATCATTCAACGACATTAACAATTGAAGAACATCCAGCGCATACCCGAATGGTGACTATTATGATGAATTCTATCAAGAAGCGGCAAGAAATTAGAGAAGAGAAAAGGCTGGATGTTGGTAACATATGTCTCGACTGTTTTTCTGCTCAATACGGCTTGTGAATGGGTTGAGCAGGTGAACAATCATTAAGCTACTGCTGAGGCAGGAATAATGCACAGAGCATCGCCCATTCATGTCGCCTTCCTCAGAGTCCAGTCCATAATGGACGATGCCTACTCAGTCAGTGTTGCCATTGACTATTTGTCTTGCCATTACAACCTCCAACTCCATTCATCACATAGCAGCCAGTAATCATCAACTATAAAAGCTACAGATCAACCCTACGCGATTATCCTACTGAATCAAAGACTACTCTCGTCGTCGAACCTCCGACGCAACATACAAGCCACAACGTTTAAAGAAAGCCTCGAGCTCAACAACTCAAAATGTGTACATACACTCACCAATTCACAAAGTGCGACCAGTGCAGCACTATAATCGGCGAGGACAATCCATGCATAGTTCGATGCAAACTCAACAAGCAGGGACGCGCGTGTGAGAAGAAGACTGATAACCTACCGACTGTGTACGCTGATCCTGAGGAGTGTATACCATGCACGAAGGCAAAGAAGTGATATGTTCTGCCTATCGTTGATGGAGGCCAGGTGGTAGAGAGGCATCAATCATAGCATTCAAATGAGACCTGAAGTTTATATGAAGTCTGTCTAATAGTAAACGTGATCATTCTATTCAGTAGTGTTCGTGCAAGCTCGGCGATGGTACCCGATGACGGCACGGATGAACATACTTCCTTTGAACTACTTGACACAAGCATCGTTCATGAGCAACCTTCCAACATCACACGTGGAACCTTTCAAATCTTGGGAGATCAGAGTGCTATATAATGTCCCTTGACCCTCCAGATACGACCTTTCGTCGGGTCCCGCCAGCTGGGAAGAGTTGCACAAGGCTTTGTAATCAAGTCAAGATGTGTACCACCATCCGCATCATAACCAAATGTTCGGCATGCTGGTACGTCATCAACACAACGCATGGTGTAACTCAGCAGTGTGAAGGTTATATCGAGAATGGCGTTTGTTCAGGTGTGCATCATCCGACCAAAACTGAGTATGCGGGTGAATCAAGTTGTCCTGAGTGTGTGAAGAAGAAACAGACTGGTAGATGAGACAGACGATGAACTTGAGGACCATATGAAGGGCGGAGCAATGAGGGTGCTGGCTTTGGAGGTCGGCATGAATGGAGCGATGAAATTTGTAAGCATGTGTGGTCAATGATATCATGATTGTCTGGAATTCTGTCATGTGATGGCTGGGTATTGTGAAATTTAAGTTGACGATCCAACGATGTTATGTCTATTCGGAAATCTATAAAATGCAGCCAATCTATAGTAAAACCCTGAAACTGAAAATCTATAGAAATCCAAATCTACATCATGACCATCGCAGCGCAAAGAGCTCCCAGACTCAACCACATCTTGGGCATGTTTCCAGAAGCGCTGTTCTCGTCGCTCTCAGCGGTAGAAGAGGCAGTGCTCCCCGTTGAGGTAGCATCAGCATCCGAACCACTTGTCTCGGCAGCTCCGTTGTTCTTGAAGTCGGCGCTGGCGGTCTCGCTTGACTTGGCGGTAGACATGGTGGTAGCCTCGGATTCGGAGGCGGTCTTGCTGGAGGAGTCGGAAGAAGTTGTGGAGGCGGCTTCAGCAGCAGACTTTGTCTCCTGCTCCTTCTCCTCGTCCTTCTCGCTCATGTTGCCCTCCCGGCCGCTGTCCTTCTTGTCAAAGTCGATGCTCTTGTATGATCCGGAGCTATCTCCGTAGGTGTATTCCTTGGCGGGGTTGAGGTTCTGAACCTTGATCTTCTGGACGGTCATGGTGTAAGGAACGTCTTTGTAATCGGTCTCTCCGCCAGCCCACTCAATAGTTCCCTCTGCATTATCGGGATCACCACCAGCCCAGATGCCGAGCTTCAATCGCATGGGTGTTTGAGGGTAGTTGGACTCGGCAAACTTGAGGGTGCGGACCTGGACGTCGTTGACGTACCACTCGACGGATTCGGGGGTCCAGGTAACGGTGTAGTTGTGGAATACGCCTTGGTTGTTGTCGGCGGGGAACGTGAGACTTTGGGTGTTGTCGCTGCTGCCCTTGGCGTACCAGTTGGTCTGGACCTCGCCTCCAGCACCTCCAAGGAACTCCCAGTCACTGGCATTGTCAGCACATGGCATACATTGTATAGTGAGTAAACTTACACCTCGTCAAGGACATCTGACAACATCACGATAGAAGAGACAATACCCACACCGGGTGCAGCCTTCATGTGAACTTCATAACGACCAAAGAACATGTACCACTTGCTCTGAAGGGTTGGCGAGTCACCCTGCTTGTTAACAGAGAACTCGGCACCTTCCGAAGTGTACTTGACTTCTCCATGGCCCGTTCCCTCCCAGTTATCATCGTCAGCGCCCTTTGTGAAGTCGAAAGAGTACAAAGAAGCATCCAGTCCAGGATTAGGCTCACAGCCCGCTGTCAATCATATCAGCTCTGCTATAACCCACAGGCGGGTCTTGTTTGCTTACACTTCTTCATGGGATTGCAGTCGGAATAAGTTTGGCCGTAGGCTGAGGCTGCGAGACCCGCAACCAAAGCGACCTTGGACCAAGCGGAGACCATTGTGATTGATTGATTGATTGATTAAAAAGAATATTATTATATAAAAAACGAATGAAGTGGTTATCCAAAACAGCAATAACGAGAGACTGTAATGGAGTATTAAAAAAGAGTAAAAGAATGCGACGTTAGCCCACCACTTAAAGACTGGTCAGAAAGAGCAAGATCAAAGTTTCGGCAAGTGGGAAAAAGAGAAGAAGTAGGGAAGGGGGAGGGTCAAAGTGGATATAAAAACCAAACAATGGTCTTTGTGCTCGTATGAATGCGACATTTCTTTTTCTCTTTTTGGTCTGCTGCGCCTAGCAGACTTCTATCAAGAGCGGTTTAGCTGATCTTGGCTAATGACCCGTTGGGTAGGTTGATAGCTTGGGTTATCAGCGATACGGGGAGCGAAATGAAGATGGTCGCTGATTATTCTGGGCCCCTGGAGTGACCTGGTCGCCAGTGCAGAGGGAGTGGGTACGCAAGCTCTGACGCGTAATAAACCATCATCCTTGCTTTTGTCGATTATTTACGGGGAAAGCTGGATGATCTGACCCTTAGTTTGTCTGTTTACGGTTCGGCCAGAGACCTCGAGTGTCATCATTGACTTTTATCTCTCTTTGCCCTGACGATCCATTCTCTCAGCTAAAAGTTTGACGGTGGAGGCCTGTTAGTCAGGCACTGAAAGCTAGGTCTTGTCAGCTTGCATAGGGGTTAGTCAAAAGCCTCCATCCATCGCCCTAACATTAGGTAGGGAGCAAAAAAAGAGATGGACCAAGACACCATCTAAAAATGGCACAGAACTGTCAATAATTTCGTCTCTTCAGTTGAGTGCTCGTAAGATTTGAAAGAGTGTGAGGATGAACTCAATCAGGCGACATTTGTCGCTTATTATACGAGTAGAGCACCTTGTCTATCTGCTACCGTTACATTCTTCATCCCCATTCGGATCTATACGACACTCCGTCGATAAGAAGTGGACGGGATGCTTATCATCAGGAATTGGAATTTGATCCTCAGCTGAAAATCCGAGTTTAGTTGGGTCCAGGGCTTGAGTTTGGGGCTCTCGGTGCCCTTGCAGCACTAAAAATGGGGACCGCGTCGCGCTAGTGAGATCTCGACTCCATGGATCGGCACGGTCGGGATGAGTTGTAGGGTAGCAATTGATCGAGATTCGCAACCATCAAAAGTCATTGTTTTGGGATGCGATTCTTGAGACAAGACAATAAAAATGTGATGCAACACCGAAGAAAGTAGTTAGCAGGCTTTTGGATACACATCGTTCGTAACTTTGACGAATTCGTAAGCGCTTGTTGAGCCATTGTCATGTCAATAGTCTCATGTCAAGCGTTGTGCTCTGATCACTGTCGTGTCTGGACGACACCAACCATCATTTGACAACAATCACGTGGACTATGCCAAGCTGGGAAAGAAATGAAGACGCAATCAATTACAAACATCCAAGACTGTCTATCTGTATCTATTTGACTTTTCTTGGTACTCTTGATTCATGACCGTTGTTTATGTGAAGCGTCGCTAAGCCAAATACCAAGCTCAACTCCAATCTGAGCCCCCTGATCAATCATACTCAAATGACCAGCCTTATCGATAACGACAATCTCCTTGGCTTTGAGCGCGTCACTCAATCGATAAGCCACTTCAACTGGCAGCCACTTATCATTTTTACCCCAAATAATCTTGACAGGCAGCTTCGGCCCAACCTCCCCGTACCGCCCCTCGACTTCTTCCGTGCTCCGCGAGTTAGCCTGGCATAATTCTCTAATGAAACCTTGTTTGCCGCCTTCCCGCGTCCACGGTGCTTTGAGCATCTGCATGGTTTCTTTGGAGAGTTCGTGGTACGCGGCATCGCTGATGTAACTTTCAAGAATCCCTTCAAATGCAGTGTCGGGCAGTTGTTCGAAGATGTGTGGGTTCTCGGCCATGCTCTTGAAGAGAGGTTGGCCGAAGGGGCCAATTGCGACGACGTCAATTAAGCACAGACTCTCGTAGGGTAGATCATGGAGGAGATAGCCTCGTAGGCTGACTAGACCACCGTTATCGTGAGCGATAATGTGTGCCTTATCGTGAGACCAAGTTTTCTTCCATTCTTGAAAGAGAGCTGCATAGACCTCTGCTTGACGCGCGAGGTTGCTGTCGAACTTTTCCACTGGGTTCGTGCTGGATTGTTGGTCTGGCTTGATGGCTTCGGCGGGTGTTTCACCGAAGCCAGGTCTGTCGAAGAGATAAACGCAGAATTGACGCGACAGCGCCAGCGCAAAAGGGACCCAAACGCGCGAAGACCATGGCGTTCCGTGAATAAAGATAAGAGGAGGGAGACTTTTATCGCCCACAGTGCCCCATTTCACATCGTAGATATGAGTTGAGGTCTCATGGTGGAAGCTCTGAGTGAGAGCTGTAGGGTCTTGCGATGAGGTCATTGTGGTAGGTTGTGAAGTGAAGTGAGATGAGCTGTGAGAGTGATTCAGTGGTTGATTGAGGTAGAAAATGAGACTGCAATGAGGGCGATGCTCTCCAGATATTTATTTCCAGACAATTAACGTTTAATCCAACATATGATGAAATGCGACCGAGTCACAGCTCAATTGAGGGTGAGATTTGCCCCCGCGCCTTTATCTCGACACATCCTCACTGAATATGACATCGCCCTGCTTCACGCTCTTAATGAGAACAATTATCGACCGGACTCGACGGGGATATGATCCCTTCAATTGACTCAAGATCAAAACACTTAATAAGGTATTGAAAGAGTTGATTAGCCTTCACAGAATAATTATTATTCTACTTGTCGTACGCATTCAGCCATCTCTTGGCGTTGACGATGATGTAACATGCGCCCTGCGCCCTTCAATTGACACCCAAGATAAGGGCACTTTTCGCCGCTCAATTCTAAACACCCATCTTCTTCTACAATGCACATGTGATCATAAGAAAAGGCATTTTCAAAATGTCTACCACGACAGCCGTCCAGCTCGAAGCCATCGGCAACGGTACACAAACTGAAGCTCCCTCCTCGACCCTTCGTCCAAGAGCAGGACTCGCCGAAACCAGCTCTTCTCATCACAATGACTCGGATGATCCAGCCCTTGAAGCCTCGCGCATTGCGGACAGTACCGTCCCAGACGGAGGCTATGGCTGGGTTGTTATTATAGCCTGTTCAGTGGTTGCTTGGTGGGTGATTGGATTGAGTTATGTCTGGGGTGTATATCAACGCGCCCTCGTCGAGAGAGGAGTCGGATCGCCTCTGGCTTTGTCCTTCTGCGGTTCCATTTCCCCAGCGCTCATGGCAACGGTCGGAGTCCTTGTCGCGAGAATGATTCGTTCCTTCGGAACGCGAAAGCTCAGCTGCGTGGGCATTGTCCTCATGGCTCTATCCTTGATCTGCGCGAGCTTTGTAACGGATCATCTCGTGGGATTGATCTTCCTCCCCGGTGTGCCGTTGGGTCTGGGTATGAGCGGCTGCTTCATGTCTTTCTCTACTGCGCCCGCGCAATACTTTGTCAAGAAGAGAGGACTTGCAAATGGATTGATCTATGCTGGAGGAGGCTTTGGTGGTGCGATCATGAGTATCGCCACGGATGCTTTGATCGAGAGGTTCAACGTGGAGTGGGCTTTCCGCATCACGGGGCTGTTGATTCTCGTCACAGGCTTTCCAGCCGCGTTTCTCATCAAGGAGAGAACACCACTTGCCAAGACAGGAATCGTGGATTGGAACTTGTTCCGTCAATTGAACTTTGCCATCCTCTTCTTCGCAGCTGGCATTGGCATCTTCCCTCTCTTGGTCCCACCCTACTTCCTTCCCTTGTACTCCAGTTCCATGGGCCTCAGTACAAGCACCGGTGCTGGTCTGTTGGCCGGCTTCAGTTTCGCATCAGCTGTCGGCCGTATCGTCAGTGGCTATTTCTGCGACAAACTGGGCCCGGTGAACACCCTTGCAGCTTTTTTCTTGGGTAACTCGCTTACGATGCTTGCTCTTTGGCCTGCTTCGACGACGCTTGCACCGCTGGCTGTCTTTGCTGTTCTGAACGGTCTGATGAATGGCGGTTTCTTCTCCTCGATGCCGACCGTTGTCTCGAATGTCTTTGGGTCAGCTCGTGTATCTACAGCAATGGCAATGATGATTGTTGGCTGGGTGCTAGGTTATCTCCTTGTAAGTTCACAATAAAAGGTGTAGGATGCGACTAACAAGAACAGGGATCTCCCCTTGCCGGCTTTCTGCTTCAAAGTCACGGTGGTGCAGAAGGTGGACTCGGTGCTTATCGCCCGGCGATGTTCTATGCTGGAGCAATGTCGGCTGTTGCGACTATGTTGACCGCATTCTTGCGATGGAGAATCAGCAGAAAGCTTCTCGCGAAGGTGTAGGGATTACAGGATATTGGCACGGAAATCGAGAGTGAGCATGATTTACTATTCTTGTAATATACTATTGCTACCAATCTATGCTTGAACTAGCATCGCCAGTCGAGCAACCAGAATCACTCGACGTGCTTCCTTGCGTCCTCGTCCTTCGTCCCTTGACCTTGGGCACCGTGATATGTCGGAACACCTTCCGTCCCAGCTTACTATATAGCGGTAACACACCTCCTGCTTCAATGAGAGTCTCTTCAACTTCTGACTGCTCATACCGGAAAGCCTTTTCCGAGCCCTCGATGTGGATGGTCTTATCGTCCTTGTTAATTGTGATTATCGCGTCTTCTTGTGCGAGCTCGTAGAACCGAGGGTCTTGTAACTTGATGTTGAATAGACCCATGTTCAGCTGGTTCCGTTCGTCTGGATGGTGTTAGTAGGTGATAGCGGTAAGGGAGTTGAAAGACCTACAGATGAAGGCGAAGCCCTTCGCGATGACGGCTTCGACGCCAGCTCCTTGCAAGGCTCGGACCGCGTCCTCACGGGATGAGCCACTGCCAAACCCATGTTCTGCGACACTTGAGAAAGTCAATTCCATCGCATGAAGTGAAGCGCAAGGGCAAAGACTTACATAACTCGTGACCCATTGTTCGCCTTCTCTCTGAACTCTGGTCGATAGTATTGGAAGCAGTGACTTCCGAGATCAGCGTTGTCGATTCCAGGCATAAACTCGGCAGGGATGACCGCATCGCTAGGAGTCCGTTAGTGTTGATTCAAGCAACATGGGGTTTGACTTACGTGTCAACGTTCTCTCCAAACCGCTGAATCTTAGATCGAAGGACTCGCGCACTTGGTGTCCTCGTTGTCTCTGGTTCAGAATCCCCATCGTCAAGAATTCTTGGTACTTCGGTCGAAGAGGCCTCAGGACTCGGCTCACTAATCTTCAACACTGGCTGCACTCCCTTTGCCCTACCGCCACTAACGAGTCTCTCCAACTTGTCACGATCCAATTGGTCCAGCAAGAATTTGGGATCTGTGACAACCATATCGAAACTCGACGCTGCGACAGCAGCAGCACAAGTGATATTACCAAAACTTCCCTTACCCATTCTGTTTCTGAAGTTGCGGTTCTGAGACGATAGCCAAACTTCACCTTCACCTGCCACATCAACGTCGTTAATACCGACGCAGTATGAACAGCCAGGCGCGCCGACCTCGAAACCCGCTTGGCGGTAGATGTCGAGCAAGCCGTGTTTGTTGAGGCGGTTGATGATGATGAGACTTCCGGGTGTGACGCGACGTTTGCCGTGGGGTGAAGGACGCATTCCTGCGTAGAGACCGGCTTCTAGGACTAAAGCACCAATGATCAAGTCTTCTTCCGTGGTAGTACAAGCTCCGATGAAGCATCCGTCTAGCTTCATGTCGGCTTTCTCCCAGATAGGGACAACATCATCGGGGTTTGGATACATAGCCATGGTCAAGCGGACTTCTGAGAGATCAATGGTTCTCTCATCGACATATTTTGCTCCATGGTCTGCACGGAAGTAAAGACCGCCTTCTCTGTGCTCAGGTAGCTGCCGTCTGGCAATCCAGGAAGATGTCTCCTCATCAGCCTCAAAGCAAGTGCCCATACCACCAAACTCAGTTGTCATGTTCGCAATGGCAAATCTCGCGTCCATAGACAACTCTTTGAGGCCGGGACCACCATACTCAACTGCTCGCTGGAAAGCGATAGTGTTGCGCTTGAAGAGACCTAAGATGTGAAGAATGACGTCTTTGCCACCGACGCCAAAAGGTAGTTTACCGACGAAGTTGATGCGACAGACTTCGGGAACACGGAACCAGGTTTCGCCTGTTACCATGGGCATGACGACGTCTGCAGCACCGAAACCAACGGCGAAAGAACCCATGCTTCCTGCTGAGCAGGTATGCGAGTCACTGCCAACTACTACACGACCAGGCTGTGCTCTTTCACGAGTAAAGTCTGTATGCATAATGCTTGTGTTGGCAGGAAGGAAGTCAATGATCTTGGCTTCTTTCCTAAAACGCTCTGCCTTGGCGATAAGACCCTTCTGCCGCGGCTGATGGTTAGTTCGCGGGTCAACGATATGATCCACAGCTAGCCAAAGACGATCATTACGGAAAGGCCGAGGCCGTCCCATTTGATCATACGTCTTCTCCATACCACCCCAGAGAAGCTCAGATGTAAGCGTCCAGTCCACTTTGACGCAGATCATGTCTCCAGTTTCAACGTGGGGCTTGGAGAGACCGATGGCTGCATGGGTGAGGATCTTCTCAATGATACCCATGGGACGTCGTTCTTGTGTAAAGTTGAAGGATGGTGGTGATGGTTGAAGGGCTGATGAGTTTGCGGTGTCTGAGGAGTTGAGAGCTTCAAGGTAGTAGTCGAAGTTATGGAGTAGAGTATGCATGAAATCGTCGGGCGTAGCTGTACCACCGATGTCTGGTGTTCTCGTGTTGGACCCAACTTGGTCAATAGGGTCTAGAGTGCGACGGATGGCTTTTGACAAGGCTTCAGCCTCAGGTTTCAAGCCTAGTGAGAGCTCCAGCATTAAGCCAATTGCATGAACGATGCCAAGTGGATTCTCAACCTTGTCTTTGGGCTTGAGGTTGAACGGCTCAAAGACACCGGGTGTTCTTGAAGAGCCTGTGTTGTGAATGGTGGAGATGGCGGCGGATGCAAGGACATCTGGAGATCCGAGAATACCACCTGCCTGGTCGGAGAGGATGTCGCCAAACATGTTCTCAGAAAGAACGATGCCGTTCAGTTTGCATGGACGGGAGGAGAGAATCATGGATGCAGTGTCAACCAGAACATGATCCAGTTCGACCTCTGGAAATTCGTTCGTAAAGATGTCTGTAACAACAGATCTCCACAGTCGTGAGGTCGCCATAACGTTCGCCTTGTCAACAGAGTGAACAGGCTTTGGAAGGGTGAACTGCATAGCATATGCACCAGCCATTCGCGCCAACTTCTCAATTGTCTGGCGAGAATACACCGTAGTGTCATACGCCTCCCCACCGGCACCAGCTTCTTGCCTAGGTCCATAGTAGATACCACTCGTCAGATCCCGAAAGAACGTGATATCGAGATTCTCGACTGAGTCGGCTTTATAAGCACTTAACTCAACCAGCCGAGCAGAGGGGAACTTGACAGGTCTGATATTCGCAGACGCTCCAAGTTCTCGTCGAAGTGCCAACAGTCCGTTTTCTGGCTCAATGCCGTACTTGGAGTCACCGCAGGCACAAATAATTGTGGCATCAGATTTGCGACATGCGTCTAATGTGGAGTCTGGCAGGGCTGTTGAGTGGCCTGCTGCTAGAGCGACACCTCCGAAGTCGTGTCTTGAGATTTGGAAGGTTACACCTGGACGGATGTTCTGGATGAGGTGTAGGGTGCGTTCTGCGTATGACGCGAGTTGAGAGCCATGGGCGTCCCCTGGTAGAATGGACACCCGGTAAGATAAGTGATCCTTGATTAGAGGCATGGTGAAATTGCTTTGCTTTACTGGGCTTGTCTCTACCTCGCAACGCTTTCTACATGTTATATACAGGAAACGGCACCAGAAAGCGGGCAAATAGCATCCGACATCGGTACTGCGTATCAATCCAGGACCTATGAGAGATTGTGATACAGCAATAATGGTTGCTGACCTTTGTTAGCTCCTTGACCGGCGCCACGCGGTGGTGAAGCGGGGCCGTTCTTATCCGGCGGCGTCCGCTCCCCGCATTGAACTAAGCATAACCGGAGGAGCCAACCGGGAACCAGAGATAGTAAGAAGCTTTGAGTGGTGAGCCAGTGTCCTGATTCGGACTGGTATGATGAAACCGGAAGTTTCTGTACAGTTTGGTGGTACAGTGGCAGCGTGGCGCATAACCACCAGTGTTGTGCATTGAGCGAGAGTGTGAGATGAATGGTGAAAAGACACCATGGATACCTCATTTATGGATGTTTCTCTTATAAGACCTTGGAATTGGTATGCTCAAGCCGATCAGGCTATGTTTGGACTACTCTGGCCTAGCATGCATGTCGTGTTTCTGCTTCCTGTATCCTACATGAGCATGCTGCGAAGTCCTCCTGCATACAAGCGCAAGAATAATAGGGTACTTGCAGAAGCATTAGGCAGTCCAGTCATGAAACCGTGATGCAAAACTTGAGTGCTATTTATGAGTATGCTGATGAGCTATGCAACTAAGTCTGATAAACAAGCGCATCTAATTCTTCCACTGATACCCATTCGCACCATTCGCTCGTCCCTCATACTGATATCTCTCCTCCAACTCATAATACTTATTAAACCCAACGCCATCACATACCTCTGCATAAGACAAAACAACGGGCGGCTTTCCAACAGTCATAGACCCCTTGATACCCTCCAATGCCTCGCGAATACTCTTCAGCTTGGCAGCAACAAGCGTCCAAGGATAAGATACCGCACTGTAGCCAATCTCGGCGAGGTCTTTGGCAGACAGATTCTGCGTCTTTCCTCCCTCGATGATGTTAGCAATTACTGGGAAGTTGAGATCTTTGCGCAGACGCTCCATGGACTCGCGGTCGGGGAGGGCCTCGACGAAGACGGCGTCTACGCCAATCTCTATGGCTTTGCGGGCACGGGCGAGAGCTTCGTCGTAGCCGTGGATCAGACTGTCTGTGCGGGCCATGATCCAGATGTCTTGGCCTTCGTTTCTGGCATCGACGGCGGCTTGCCACCTGGCGTAAGCTTCGCTTCGAGACACGACGCTCTTGCCTGCAGTGTGGCCACATCCTATCATGTCGGGTTAGCATGACGGGCGTTATTGCAGAAAGGGTTTGGGTGCGACTTACGCTTTGGCCAGGACTGGTCTTCGATCATAATGCCTGCAGCACCAGCCAATGCGAATCTACACAGCACAATTAGTCTTGCTCTACGAACCTTTGGGTTGGAAGCCACTTACCCTTGGACGGTCCTGCGGACGTTCATTGGGCTACCGTATCCTGTATCGCCATCCACAATAACGGGAACATTGACTTCTCTGATAACCTCTTGAACCTTGTTAACCACCTCTCCAAAAGCAATGTATCCTGTATCCGGCAGTCCAAAAGCTGAAGCCATCGGGTAACCCGCCAAGAAGACAATCGGGAAACCGGCTTCTTCGCATAGGCGGGAGCTCAAGGCATCGTAGCTGCACACATTGGCGACAATCTTGGAAGGGTCCTCATGAGCTTCTTGGATAAGGGCGCGGACACGGGAAGCTTTGATAGAGGGAGTAGCGCCGCGGCAATTGGCGAAGTCGATGCTGACACCCTTACCGGTGCTTTTGATAGGAGGATATTGGCTTGCTTCGAAGGTGAAGGGGTAGGGGTTGGTGTTGACAATTGACTTGGACATGATGATGTTTAGATGTTGTTATTACTGTGATTGTGTTTGTTGTATTGTTTTATGCTTATTACTCTCGATTCCACCTGTTCTTTACATCTCTTTTATACTCAGAATTACTGCATCTTGGCCCAACATCCTCCGGTTTCTACCCCGACTTTCGGCGCCGAGTCGGCGACTTTCAAATATGACATGGAAAGAGCATTTGTTATTTAGACTTGAGCATCCCACGACTGCGATGGGATATTGACGGGGAGGCATTGGTTCGTGGTTCGCTGTCCGCTGTGCGTTTGCCGGTGTCTGGTCCAGGATACTTTGCGCTAGCGGATCGCGCCGGACCGACACGGATACTCACGGCCGTCGCGCCGGCCTCTTCAGCGGCATCAATCCTGCCGGGGATCAATCACAATCTCTCAGATTACCCCGGATTCTCTCCAGGAACCAACCTCGGACTGATCTTCTCCATTCACAGACCATGGAAAGCCCTGAACGTCCCAGCAATACCCGGGCGTTCAAGCGCAGCTACGTCGCTTGCGTATCCTGCCGGGCGCGCAAGGCAAGATGCGTCATCAAGGACAATCCACCCTGCGCCAAGTGCGCCCGCGAACATCGGGAATGCCATTTTGATCATCGGCCGAGAGCCCCGAAACATCGCGACGCGCCAAAGTGGACTCAGGATGCACCGACTCGGCCTGTAGCTCAGATGCCGCTTCCGCAAGAGACCCAGACCAGCAATGTTTCTCCACAAGATGGCAGTGGGTTCGGTCCATCGCCGAATAATTCGAGTCAATCGTTGTATGACAGAGTACAGTCGACTATAGTCACTGGGACTACTGATGCTTTGGACTTTTTATCCAATGCAGCTGGTCAACGACACAGCATAGCTGGATCTACCCCATCTCAAGCAAACCCCCTGACAAACGCCTCTCACTCTACTGGACCTAAGGTTGTATCAGGCGGGTACAATGGAGTCGGATTCACCATCACTGCCCTGTCAGAGCCGGATGATGCCTGTCTCGATATGTGGGACAAGTGTCGGTTTGTTCGTCAAGGATGGTTTACTGCTCAAGAAGCTGTTACATACATCGATCTGTAAGTCAGACACCCATGCTCACCAACAAATTGTGAACTAATAGTGGTAGGTTCTTTGAGAAACTGGCCCCTCTCACACCTATGGTATTAGACCAGTTTCGCAGCCATTCATCACACACCCACCTCGTCTGCGAAGAAGCCATGCTCTGTGTCACGCTCCTGATGATCGCGTCACGCTTCTTCAAGCTTCCTGGCGCTGGTGGGACCTCGAGAAGCCACAACGCTCACCAGCGACTGTGGAACTACTGTGAACTTCTCATCAAGCGTATCCTACTTGGTCAGGAAAAGCAGTCCACTTCTCAGACGAGAACAATTGGCACAATAGAAAGTCTTTTACTCATATCAGACTGGCACCCAAGAGCACTACATCTTCCACCGGAGACTGAAGGTTGGGATGGGCTGCTAATAACCCCCACGTATGATCGAACAAATAGAAAGTACACCGACGATGAGATGCCGCTTATTCGCTGGAAGCAAGACGTCTTTGACCCTGCTAAAAGGGCCAATAGAATGTCTTGGATGCTGCTGGGTATGGCAAACAACCTAGCCTATGAGCTCGGCGTTCTTTCCACGCACCAAGATGCAAGTCAATCTGTCAGTCCGGAAGTCCTTCGAAGCCGTCGAACACAGAAGCTCCTGTATGTCTACGTTACGCAGACTGCTACCAGACTGGGATATCCTTCTGTGTTTCCTGAGAGTATCTCGATCACCGCTTCAAGACTACCAGCTCAAAATGCAAGTGATCCAAGTAGTCGGTCTTGGATAGCGTATATGGACCTCAGTCTAGAACTCACTCAGCTGTCAAGAACAGCCTCATCCATGTTCTTCCACTCAGCGGCTCATTTACAAACCCAGGTGATGGGAGACCACTACGCGGATCTGTTGGAGCACTTTTCGCTGTCTTTATCTAAATGGCAGGACAAATTCGACAACCTGAGTCACGATATCGCCGCACCTCTTCGCGACACGCTTGCAATTGAGTTCCATCATACCAAAGCCTGCACGGGCGCCATTTCTATCCAAGCTGTAGTTGCTCGAGCGTCATCCGCTGGCTTTACATCGGCCACAACAAACCCAGATGAGGCGCTATCTGCTTTTATCACACCGAAAGACGCTAGGTTCTTGCAAGAAGTCATATCAGATACAAAGAAGGTCTTGCAAACAGCGACCATGAGCGACTTCAAGCACCATCTTCCTTATGCCCCAGCTCGTATCAAGATTAGCGTCATCAGCTCGTCTGTCTTTCTGCTCAAAGCATTAAGTGTTGGGTCTACACACACAGACGTGAATGATGCACTGTTCACCCTGGACCAGTGCACTTCAACGCTCAAGTCTTCGCCAGCAGATGACATGGACTTTGCGTTGAGATACGCAGATCTCATAGAGAAACACACCGCTCAATTTAGAGCTCATCTCACACAAGTGAGGGGCCACAGTTCTAGTGATCAGAGTCGTGCCTCCGTGCCATCAGGTACTAGTCAAGCTGAGAGCGGTACAGCAGGGCCAGTGTCCTATCTGTCAAGCTTAGAGTCCCAACCGATTGAAGATGGAGGGAACTATATGAGCTTTGATGTGGGGGACACATGGGTTTCGCTACCCTTTGATTCAAGTATTGCGCCGTTTGGCGAAGGTGCTGATCAGTTGGCTCTAGGATTGGATGTTGATTCATTGAACTTCCTTTGGAGTTTGCCGGAGCTGGGACAAGGGGAGACGGGGTTCGTGTAGATGGAATAGCAACGGTCAAATTCCGACCTATTTGTCGAAGCTGTGATTGTGTACCGTCATATCTTGTAGTTTGTAGAATACTGTAATGGTAAATATGCTAGTCCGTTCTCCTGGCATGGAGTGTTGTGAGTGGCGCGAGAGTCAACACCCACGGGGAGCGTTCCAGATCTCGAGCGGCGGACAGCCATGTCGGCCCTGGAACATCCGCTCTTATCCGGTACATAGACGGCAAAGGGAGGAAGCAAGCGAAGCAAGCAATTGTGCATCACTAGTTCTAGCCAAGAATATTAGCAGGAAAGCTTTATCCGGCATTGAAGTTTTGACTAAGAGATGGATAGTCAAGGCTGTGACATATTGCGCCGTTTCAGCTCGATCGAAGACTTCAAGACGTCTGATATCCAGGGCCTGGAGTAGGCGCAACAGCTGTCTTATCACGTACCAGTGACATGCCTGCAAATGCTGCTTACCCTGGCACCACACCAAGAAACTAGCCATGTCTAAGTCCAGACTACAATACCAACACTTGGCTGAACCTTGTTCATCTCAACCATGACCTAGCGTCCCTTGCAGCGCGGGGTAATCTGGGGTAGCATGCACTACAACACCCTCTACCTCTGTAATCTTGACAAGACAACTCGTCGCCACGACTGAGTCGAGTATCTATATCAATGGCGACCCATTCACCATTCCTTCGATGACCATCAAGCTCATCCACAACTTCAATTCATTCACCTCTATCTTTTCAACATGTCCGAAGTCCAGAACAAGAATGTGACCGACGTTGAGGAGAAGGGTCACTGTGACCATCTTGAGAAACATGACACTCAGATCTTCTCCTCGGTCGATGAGACCGGCACCCACAAGAAAGTCGATCCAGTAGAGATCAAGCTTGTGAAGAAGCTTGACTGGATTATTCTTCCTATGTTGTGGATTATGTACTGGTTCAACTATCTCGACCGCAATGCCATCACCGTTGCGAGATTGGACGGTCTTGAAGAAGAGCTCAATCTCAGTTCTACAGAGTATCAGACTTGTGTGTCGATTCTGTTTGTGGGATACATCCTTGGTCAAATTCCGTCCAGTAAGCTGCCTTCCCTTATCTTAACACCAGAAACTTCAGCTGACTTGCTTTAGACATGCTCATGACCCGAATTCGACCTTCGCTTTATATGTCCGGCGCCATGGCCCTTTGGGCCGTAGTCAGTACCCTCACAGCCATATGCCACGACTTCAAGGGCCTCGTCCTGACACGATTCTTCCTCGGCGTCACCGAAGCGCCCTTCTACCCAGGCGCCCTCTACGTCCTCTCGATTTTCTATACCAAGAAGGAGATTGCAACGCGCATTTCTATCCTCTTCACCGCTAATATCTGCGGTACTGCTTTTGCAGGACTCATCGCTATTGGTGTGTTTGAGATGAGTGGCGTCGCAGGGCTTGCTGGTTGGAGATGGCTCTTCATCCTTCAGGGCATCATTACTTTTGTCATCTCCATCGGTTCAGCATTTATCTTACCTGATGAGCCTAGAAATACGAAGTGGTTGACTGAAGAGGAACGGCAGCTGGCACACGATCGAATCGCCGCGGATACAGTCCAGATTCGAACCAACACAACTACTTGGGCTGGTCTTCTCGACGCATGCAAGGATCCTCGCCTTTGGGTCCTTGTCTTTATGCAACACTTCCACATGGCTGCCAGTAACTTCAAGAACTTCTTCCCTACTATTGTTGGAACACTCGGCTTCGATCGCAACACTACTCTTGCTCTTACTTGCCCACCCTACATTGTTTCAGGCATTGTTTGCATAGCATGGGCAGCGAACTCTGGTAAATAGTAGCCCTTTGATGAGCAATGAACACAAGCTAACATAAAGAAGGCCGAATGAACGAAAGAACTTGGCACATCACCGTTGCCAAAATCATGGCCGTCATTGGTTTTGTCCTAGCATGTACCGTTCACAATACAGGTGCCCGCTACTTCGCCATGTGCGTTTTCGCCAGTGGAGTCTACGCCTGCAACAGTGTTATTCTTGGTTGGGTCGCTAGTACTTGTGGTCAAACCAAGGAAAAGAAGGCCATCTCCCTTGCCATGGCAAATACCATTGCCACGCTAGGACCTATCTACACCCCAGTAAGCTCCCTGGACTCGGAGAACGAATCATCACTAACTCCTTCAAGTACCTTTGGCCAAGCTCTGATGAGCCCATGTATCCTGTCGCTATGTCAAGCAGCGCTGCGTTCTCAGCTGCCTCGGCTGTCCTGGCTTGGGTTTTGCGTTGGATGCTAATTCGGGAGAACCGCAAGATCCGAGCGTCGAACAACGAGGAGAGGCTATTTTACGCGTACTGATCAAGATCCACGGTATATACGGCTTTTGTGTATTTAGTTCGCCTACTTTCTACCAATTCATTTTCGTCAGTGCGATTAATTCACTTCACACGAAATATGCGTGCAATCAATATCATATTGACAATACAGTAAAGAGCGGAAGTACGTCGAATCGAGCGAACAGAAATGAGCCAATGGTTACCACAGTCCACAAAACCAGACTTGGACTCATACTCGTTCCAATTCTCCTTAGTCAGTGGAGTATTCAATTGGTATCCCTTGAGTTGTAGCTTTGTGACATCGATTACTGGCTTGGCGAATCGATGGCCTCGAGGAGAATAGTCTAGCGGCAGGGGCCAAGTCACATAACGCCATCATCTTCAGATTGTACCTCCGCGACAGCTGAAATCCACCTCCCATCATGCATATTCTGCAAAGAAACTACTACTCAAGATCCCAAAATGTCATTGACATTGTTGTAATATGCATGCTAAGAAGACATGCATTTCATGATGGCTTCAATATCGGATAAACAGTGTCCCGATTGTCGGTACGGGAATAGCATCTCGATGTACAAGTTTCTTATTCCCGCGTATCAGAACTGAACTTCGGTTATGCCGCTTATTCCAGGATGCCAAACCCGACGCAAAGCCGTGATCAGCATGAAGTTATCAAGATAAGGTTTCACAGAGTTCATATTTGCACACAAGGCAGTCATTGAATCCCAATTGAAGCAATGCACAACTCGCAAATACATCCTTGACCAGAGGATAGATGCTCTCGCGATAATGGCATCGATAAACCAGCCAGACGTTGAAGCAAAAGCGTCTGAAAAAGAGCCTGACAGAGTATCCTTCACCCAAGACACCGCCGATGTCGGACAAAATGAAATACAATTGCCAATTGGTCATGAAGCACTGGAGGCATCATTCTCTGTGACTGAGCTTCTTCAATCAAGACATATTGATGCATCACCAACCTCAGACTCTAAGATTTCCGACTTTCTATCCCCTTTTAGATGGTCTCTCAAAAAGAAGATAACCATTCTCTCTGGTGCCTTCATGGCATCAACACTCGCATCATACTCCTCTGGTGCTTATGCCCTAGCCTCAAACCCCCTTCGAAGTGAATGGAATATTGATGATACTCAATTCAACGCTGGAATCACCCTGTTTGTAACAGGCTTCGCTATTACGCCCATGATCCTCGCGCCTGTAAGCGAAGTACACGGAAGGTATTGGGTGTTTGTCGCATCTGGGATAGTCTTCTTCCTTGGAAGTCTGGGATGTGCTGTTACGAACAGCTACGCTGGGATGATGGTTGCGCGTCTGATTACCGGCAATGGCGCTGCTGTTTTCGCCACCTTGACTGGAGGCGTTGTCAGTGATCTATATCGAAAAGAAGATCGCAACACGCCAATGGCTCTATACTCACTCTCTATCATGATCGGCACTGGTCTGGGTCCTCTGGTCAGCGGTATGATCGTTGACCGCCTAGGCTGGAGATGGATATTCTACCTCCAACTCATCACCATCGGGACTGCAACCGCCCTTATCTTCTTTCTGTTTCAAGAAACGCGAAGTAACGTGTTACTACGACGGAAATGCGCTGCCCTCAATGAGATGCGGTTCAAGACTCTAAACGAAACGGCTGTGCGCTTTGTCCCGTCGGTTGAAGAAAACATCCATGTCGAGATCAGCATGATTTGGCGAAGTCTCGCATTTCCCTTGCGCTTATTGATGACGGAGTCCATTTTGTTCTGGTTCACCTTGTGGGTATCGTTTGCCTGGGCAATTCTCTATATGCAGTTTAGCAGCGTCGGTCTTGTCTTCACAGCTGTCTATGGCTTTGACAGCACTCAAGTTGGAGGAGTTTATGCAGCAGTTGTCGTTGGCTCCATCCTGAGTATCATATTGGCCGTCATACAAGAGCCGCTCATGCGTTGTGTTTTCCCTCATAAGACGTTCTCTACCACACCAGAGCAGCGACTGCTATCTCCTTGCATTCAGTCCATTCTCTTACCCATCGGCCTGTTCTGGTTCTTCATGTCTGCTAAACCGTATACAACCTGGGTTTCCCCGACACTAGCGATTGGATCTTGCACAATGGGTATCTATAGTATCTATCTTGCTGTCTTTAATTACCTTGCGGATACATATCATGGATACGCCTCATCAGCCTTGGCTGCCCAAAGCCTATGTCGCAATCTGATAGGAGGCATCTTTCCGTTACTCACTGCCAGAATGATAAACAATTTAACTTTGAAAGGCACTGGTGGTCTTTTGGGTGGACTAGGGCTAGTCTTGACTGCCATTCCATGGCTTCTATATTTCTATGGCCGGAGAATTCGGGCTCGCAGCCCTTTTGCCAAAGAGATGGAATAGGCTGGTGTTAAGTCACATCTATGAATATGAGAGTCGCTTGCAGCTTTACAGACAAATAATGATAGAGAGAATGGTATGAGCACTAGATATAGTTACATCTTCTGATAACTAGGTTAGCTACATTATGCCACATCATTACAGCTTTCATTTGTCGGCAAACGCTTTGAGTAGCTTTGCAGACGCCAGTTCAACCACAGCTCTGGCAGTAGGTGATCCTCTAATAGGTGCCAGCATAGCAAAATCATGGACCTGTCCATCAGCCTTGAGAACAGCCGCATCGACTCCCAGCTGCTGCAGTCTATGTCCAAAAGCCTCGCCCTCGCCAATCAACGGATCGGCACCAGACAAGAAGATAGTTGTGGGTGGGAACTTTGCAAGAACTTCATCAGGAGCGAATTGTAGAGGTGAAGTTAGTGGAAGCTTTCGGTCTTCTTCGTTAGGGAGGAAGGCCGGAATCATCCAATCCATGGTCTTTTCAGACAGATAAGGGCCGTTTTGGAAAGTTTGATACGTTTTGGATTTGCTGTGTGTGTCCGTGACTGGGTAAAGAAGAACGATTTGCCCGATCTTGGAGGGAAGGTTGCGGCTTTGGGCGAGTTGAGTCATCGCGATAGCCATGTGGCCTATACCTTAATTAGACTCTCAGTTTGCGAGAGGAACTTGGTATTTACCGCCGACACTATCGCCAGCTAGACCAAAGGTATCAACCTTGAGGCCATACTTGTCGCCATTCTTTATGAAGTGCTCGAGGACGCCGTATGCCTGCTCAAATTGGACTGGGTATTGTGCTTCAGGAGCTGGGGTGTAGTAAGGGAACACAACGGCAGCCCCAGTCTGGCGAACAAAATCTTCCATCAAGGCGCCATGCACAGTAGGACTACGAGAGTCAGTCACTAAATATCATCTTCCTGTTTGGTCTTCTTACCTTCCGAGAATCCATCCACCACCGTGGGTGTAGAAGATCATGTTAAGAGTGCCCTGCGCGTTCTTGGGACGAAATATGACTGTTGTGACATTTTCGCCCTTGACTTCGACTTTCACTTCTTCACTTTCAACGTCCTCACCAGGCTTATAGCTCTGAATATTTTCCAGGATTTCGCGAGCTTCAGTGTAGGACTTTGTGTATAGCGGCGGACCTTCAGCTGCCACATCGGCGAACTTGCGGTTGATGGGATCGAGATAAGTATCCATGGTCAGAGTTTTGACAGCGAGTTGAATTGAGAAAAGATTTGTAGGATCACGTACATGATGAGCAAGATCAAGGGCGTGCAGCACACTTATATAATGCATGGCTTCGTAAGCCAAACCTGCATCAGTGGCTTGCTTATTCAGAAGCCTGCCCGAGATAAGGCCCCGCACGAGGTACCAGGTTTAGCATAAATCGACATCACCGATGCTGTATAAGCAAGTGCTTACGCTTTTGACCCTCTTCGAAAGATCTCATCCTTTTCAATTGGCTGACAGTAAACGGAATTTCCGGTGGCAGCCGTAAAAGGAAGAATGGTGGAAAAAGTTGGAAAGTTGAGGTGGCATTCTTGGTTTCTTTTCGCACAGGATGTCTAATCGGGAAGTTTATTACATCGCATAATCTGCATAACGTCGGCGTGGTGCAACGACACTAAGTAATGATTCGTATACAGGGATCCATCTCGCCATTATCTAATCCAGCCGGTCTTTACCCCTTACGATGCCTTGGTGCGTTGAACCCATCTACCTATCCTTCGCACCAACATTCCTTATGGCTGCGTGAAGAATTGCCTATCTTAACGCCTCCAGATCCTCCTCCGCAATGCTGCGCGCAAGTATAGAGTGTGGTGTTCGAAGTAACTCCTTGAGCCATTCTCTTAACGCCTCCCATTTATAGCCATAGATCATTGAAAGGCTAACAACCACGAAGGTCAAGGGTATCGCGGAGAACCAAAAGATTTTTTGATCCCGACTTATGTCCCGGACATCGGTCACATTCATGCCCAGGAAGCTTGTAACAAATGATCTGTTCAACATGTTAGACATTATTCGCTACCATGGCGCGCTCAGATTTGGGTCTATAAATGCAGACTGGAGGTTTGGCGTAGTTCGACTCACAGCGGTAGAAAGAAGACAGTCACAAATGTCAAGGCTCGGATAGCCTTACCATGTCCCTCATCAAGGACTTCCAGAACCTGTTTCAAATCGTGTCTTGTGATCTGGGAATGTCCATGTAGTACTGAAAGATTCTGCGCATCCCTTTCGATATTGATTCTGTGTTGGTCAAGCTGTTTCTTCACCAACGGAAATGTATCTCGCAGATGTTGGAGATAATTTCGATCCGTACTACCTTGTTCATTACGATCGGGATCGATGACTTTCGTGTAAGCCTTAAGCGTCTTCCCTTGAATCTCGAAAACGGCGCGGAGAGCATCCAATTCTTCCTCGTGGGCTGATATCTCCAGGAACAATCGTCGTTTTGGCTTTCTGATCGCACTGGCTCTCAATTCTGAAGAAAGTCTGCGGTAGTGCCCAACAATGTCCGATCTTCCTTTTTTGACCTGCTCGACAGTATCGCGTTGGAGATTTCGAACGAGTGACGCCAAGAGAAGTTCCGCACTTACTGCAGGGGTAACAACTCTGGTTGCCTCGCCTTTAGAGTGATCGGAGATCATGATGTCTGTTTTCACGGTTCGTAGCGACTCAGAAAGCTTCCTATCAATTTCCAATGCATCGGTACATAGGCTTGTCAGCTCGCTGGATGCAGGTGCTGCTGTGTCTGACACGCCGTCTTCTATACGATTGAGGCACGAAAGCTGTTTAGCGAACAGAACATATTTGCCTACTATCCATTCGAAAGTGGAAACAAGACCTGTCGGGTAGCCCGTGTCCTCATCCTTTACTAATAGTAGGAGTTGTTGGATGCTGTCGCGAATCTTGAGCAGATCACCGGCAAATGTGGCAGCTGGCGTGATAATTCGGTCTCTATTCACTCGGTAAGACGAGACACGGTAGATCCATCCCAGGCAGGGGTCTTCGAGCAGATTCGTACGGTGAAGAGGCTGCGAGCATCTGAAATGGCAGTCGTGCACGTGGCTGATCGCATCAGATATTGACTCGTATGCTGTTGCATCATGACATTCATCACAACTGTCTAGCAGGAGCGCGTTCCCATTTCTATGCAAAATGTCGATTTGGATAACAGGCAGCAACGGCGATATCCTGAGGTGCATCTTCTCTTCACGGCGTTGGCCTACTATTGAGCCTACATGGACCTGCTGTTTAGCAGTGTTAGCTTGCTTAGGGCTAGGTTCATCTGTTGTCTCTTACCCGTATAATCTCATCTAATGTACCCCACAGATGTTTACGGACCTGTTCAGTATGCTGTTCGTCCGATATCTCGGGCAAGAAGAAGGAGAACAGTTCTTCTGAGAGTGCAAAGAGCTCCTCTATAAGAATAAATTCGCATGATCGATTCAATTTGTATCGACCATAAGCATCTGGAGCGACAGTCTCCTCTTCGGCTGCCGAGTTCAAGTGTGCTTGTTGCTGACCGGCCGTTGTGGGAATAAGTACTCGGCATCTATCGGCAACTACCTGCTTTTCGCAAGGCTTCGTTTCCTTGTAATACTTACCAAATGACCTCTTCACCAGAGACTCGTGTCTATGGTATACTAGTTGAGTTTTCCACTGTTCATGATCTGGTGCGAATGTTGCTTGCTCATGTTTTGAGTCTTTATTCGATGGGATTGGTACAGTGACTACCCTCTTTGCTGTTGATCCGGCTTCGTATTCTAGCCGCACTACTGACCTCAGATCATTGAGATCCTTGATGTATTCACGGCAATGCGGATAAGAGCGGAAACCAGCCCAGATCTTGCTAAATGCGTCGCTATTTTGTTGATTGGAACTCGCAGCACACGATGTTCCGTGGGTTGTCAAATCTTCTGGAAGGAAAACGGCGACTGGGGTGATTGTGGAGGGTTTGGGCTTTGATCCAGTCAGTATTTGTCTTGCATCATGCCAATGGTTTGTATAGTCTTACTGAGTCTGACCAGCTTTTGCAAAGACGAGACAAAGGCGCAGAATTATGCCGATAGGCTGCTGGGCTGTAGGCTGATGAACTGGCTTGATGGGGGGAGTACTTTATGCATTCGGGGATGTCGTGCATACCAAGATCCATCTGTATTTCACTGGGCGTGAAGGTATGCTTCTCCACCTCCCCCATAGCAAGAAGATAACACCAAACCCTTGTGTCTACAATGCGCCCATCGCCAATTGTCAACTTGCAGTGATCGGTCAAGGGAGCTACCCAGCCTGCAAGCTTAAAAGCATCCCTCAAGAATGACTAGAAAGGTTAGTGGTGTTCGTCTTGACGCATCGAGTCATTACGAACCTCAAGGCTGCAATCTTGCCTGATGGGTAGAAGGCACAAAGGCGCTGAGGGGCTTATAGCTATCTTGACAGTATAAGGTTGGGATTCTGGCTCCGCAGGCTTCATGCAGATAGTGGTCGACAGGGCACTTTGCAAGGGCGCCTTGAAGGTGCTTATAAGCATATCTGTCATCTGTCAGAATGGGTAACCCTTGAGAAGGTCTGCATGAGTTACCGGAGCCAATCAATAAAAGCTCTGCCTCGGGTACCTCGATACTAGGCCAGTCGTTCGCACGCGTTGTCCCATCAATCAAAGGATGGATATGTGTTTGTTGGAGGTCTTCTACATCGCGTCCATAGATAAACTCAAGAAGGCTCCTATAGTTCTTCTCTTCACTGTGGGAGTCGGCTACTTGAGCTTCAGAAAATGCCAAGTATGAAGTAGAAAGAAATATGACAGGTTCTGTATCCTCGAAGTTGTCATCGTCCAAGATTGAGGGGCCTTTGTGCATACGACCAAACTTGTGTATTACAGTTCCAGTGTTAATTTGTGACTTCTGTCCATGGGACTGGATAGTCTGCCCCTCGGCTTCTTGCAAAACGTTAAGAGCTACTGCTCTCAGTGGATCAGGCAAATATGGGCATTCTGAGACGAGGCGCTGATGCATATTTTGTTAGAATGAGGCTTCTGAAGTTGAACGTATCATGCGATCGAGTCTTACCCTGATTACCACGTAGTTCGGTGGGGCATCCTGTAAGTGTCTGTTGGTATTGCACCGGTTAGCTTTCTGATGAAATGAACACTTCTAGTTGATACATCACTTACAGCCACCGAAATTTCACAGGCGCCAGTTCCCTTTTCTCTGTCCATAGCCGGTCTGCGTATTCAAGGGCCAACTTGGAAGGGCCAATGTGGTCTTGGTAGTATTTTCCTTTGTTGATATTGAACATCTGGGCAGGCACCTTCCCAGGGTATAGATCGAATCCTTTTAGATTAAACCAAGGATTGAATGGGTCCCGCCCCGTCGGCTTCGAGTATTTTGCGTGTTTGGAAAAATCACCCAGGTGGAAATAGCCAGTCTTGAAAACCTGACTAATCCACGGCCGCATGATATCGCGTTTACTGTTACATGTGGTATGAGCATCCTGGCAGCTGTTGGAGAGCATTTGGAAAGATCCACCAGATTCCTTTGCCTCCTCATCTGATAAAATGTCTTTCGTCTCGTTTTGAGCCGCTGAATGGTTCTCCTTTGTACCATTGCGGTACAAATTGCTAACATTTGCTGGCTCGCTCACATCGTCGGTTCCAAAGGGCTGATCAACTACAGGGGTCTCATTCTCTTCGACAAAAGGGGTATTGAGATCACCGAATGCTGTTTGCGGAATGGTGGCAGGTTGTGTCTTGATCCAGCGTTCCTTGAGAGGGCGACCACAGGAGACACTGGATGAAGAAGAAGAAGACAAAGAAGAAGAGTTGGTCGACGGTTTTGGAGACATAGCGACAAACACTCTCTGCGTTGACGCGTGTCTGATGTAGTTCTTCCAGTACCAGGCAATGGGTTGGAAGTAGTAGATAAACATCGGGCGAGATTTGTGGCGTTTGATCTATCGACTAAATTGGCATGCGTTTCGGTACTCAGAACCTGCTGCTAGGTCACCCACTTCCTCTGTTGCCCCAAGTTGTCCAGATCTTTGCCCCCCGAATCAAGACGCCGTATCGCAAGTACGATGAGCAAGAACTTTTGAAAGGCTGGACTTATCGTGTGGTACCAGTTTGCATGACTCGGAGTGTCGCTCGGTGTTTCGTTCCGAGTTGCCCTACGTTGTGTGTACTCGTCGATACCACGGTGTTTGCTCCTCTTAGCGACTGCGATACCTTTCCAAACCGACTTGATACACCATCAGTATGCGTACAGGGTTCCTGTACGCTCACCATCCCTGCTTAATTCCACCTAACCTCAAGGCTTCTCAGACTTGAGGAAGACGTAATATAGCATATGCTTTGCTGGAGGATGAAGTTCAACACAGTTGCCCTCATGATGAATACCCATCAAGCCTTTAGCCCTCTCGATTACTCAGCAGCACTAGTATTTAACAGACCACAGCATCATTGCCGCCTCCCTACTACGACTGTTTGCGGTGTGACCGAGGCTCTGTAACACCTAGCAAGGTCAAACACAGCATCGGAGTTACAACCTCGTCAGCAGCCAGGTCAAGAATGACACAGTTCACGGGTGCAATGCCTATTTTGGGCAGGGCATCGGGCAGGACAAATTGAAACTGTTAACAGTGATGAATTAGACTGACCATCGCGATCGATCCATCGTATGTGAAACGAGAAATGAAATAAGACTCGAGGATGATTATCCGAAATTGGGTCTATGTATGGCTTGATTATAGCTTGCTCATAAGGTCAGCACACACGGAACTTGAGCTGGAAAATGAGCGTTTCACTGCTGTTGGTTATCTCTTATCGATAACGCTCATATCTGCCTCCTTACCCTGAACCTTTAACTCGCAATCCAAAATCGCGTCTACGCCGAATTTAAAATTATTATTTGGGAAACTAGTTAAACAGCTTCCTCAGTTCCGTGACTATCTTTCAAGAAAAACTGGTATCAATGTAAAATTTTCTCATGTAGTGCCAATCTAGCACCCCAACGTACCTTAACAGAAATTATGAGTCGAGTCCGACACGAGGATGGGTTTAAAGTGGAACTGAGTCAATTGTGCGGCGGCGCCCACGAAAACATCGAGCACCCTTTTATTCACATCAGCGAATCGTTCTTGCAACTTGCAGCTCGCAAACACAGATAAATCTACTTCAGTGTCTCACAGAAGCGATGCGTGGAACTGCGAACCCATTGCGCCGTTGTGCGCGCCATCTCGGTGCTTTTGCCACCTTTGAGTCCCGTCGCGCCACATCAATTCAGCGTCTCTTACCAGTGACCGGCCTCCAGAAACAATGGACAAGCAGCCAATGCTGCAATAAAAAGAATGCAAACACACCAGCACTGACTTCAATTACTTCGTCTACATTCTGGAACTCAAAACCGACATGGAAGAGGGCGTCAGTCAATACTACGCGCTGTCTCATCGGTTGCACGGCTGGTGACTTCACCGCGATGTGGATCCTGCAGGCCTACTACCCAGACCTGTCCATGGCAATTGTCATGCCAATTTCCAGCAAGTACCACTACCCGGTTACAATCAAATCACTCGCTAATAGAAACAGTGGCCTCTGGCATCTCAACGTCTATCCTCCTCGAGACTGTGATGCTGCGCATCGGTCGCGACGGGCTTACATGGCTCACCGCCGCAAAGACGGCAATTGGGATGAGCTTAATCTCCATGTTGACCATGGAAGCGGCAGAAAATGCAGTGGATTATTATCTTACTGGCGGACAAGTTGCGCTTAATGATCCTTCGTTCTGGATTGCGGCATTGGTATCTATTGCTGCTGGATTTATGGCACCGCTGCCGTACAATTATGCGAGATTGAGGAAGTATGGAAAGGCTTGCCACTGAGGGAGGTCAATTGTATGACAATATGCAAGTAGTAAATTGTACCATCGTATCTACCTTTGCGCCATCAGTACTCAAGTGTGATGGGAAGTGGATGTCTTCTTTTCCCTTTGCAATGGAACCATATTTTCCGAATTGTGTTGAGTCGCTTGTATGGATCCCGGCAACTGTTTTCCGACTCGCCGTCACCAATTTCCAGTGACATTTTCCCTTCCACATAATCAATCTCAAGCTCAGACGCCAAGTCGGCAATCGATGCCTGCAGCCAAGCCCAAACATCCCCAGAAATAAATCGCCGTCAAATCTAGCCAAGATTGGAGTTGAACGTCTCGAGTCTCGACTCTCTTTTAGGGACGTAGCGCCACACGTGAACAGACGCCATCACGTCGGAGTCTGATCAGTGTCCGAGTTTTTGAGAAGGGAGAGCAGAAACCTACAGAGTTAAAGTCACGGCGACAAAAAGTAGAAGCCGGAAGTTGTTGAATTGTTATCTTGATATTGATCTGTAATTATCAGATTCTGCATCGGCGCCATATCCCGGAGCAGAGATGAATTGATCATGTCGGCGTCATTTGAGGTTGTATTCGGGCGATTTGGTGATGGGGGTTACAATGACTCGTCTATTCTGTGACATGTGTAACAAAACAAACATCCATAGTTTGCGCTTTCAATATTGACCATAGTAATGGCAATGATGTCTTTTTGCCAATATCGCAAGGCAGCATCGACTATCGGTATGAACTTCCGTGTCTCTCAATCGAACGTCTTTAGCTTGTAAAATCGCATTGACCATTCCCCCACTGAACCATGGAAGGAGCAGGGAGCCCTGGAGTCCCGGTCATGCACCATCCTCCGCCGGATCTAATGGTTCCCCATCTCACCTCTGATCTCCGCAATTCCATCCAAATTCACCACCAAATGAGACACCACACATCTGTCATCATCAAGCATAACCTCTCTAGCGTCTCTCTCTCCCCTCAACAAAGCAGCGCCGGACTCTACTTCTAACCACCGAAACTACCCCAGATTCTTCCTTTCCCCAGGTTCACTAGCTCCCCCAGCTTCCCCGCTCCCCGCGCGATGATCATGGACGGGGGCCATAAATACACGGGGTCCAGACCCGAGAGAGTGAAAAGTTTTTCTCAAGGCTCCAGCATCTTCTCTTCAACAAGCGACAATCATGGCTACTACAAACGAGCACCAGCACGGCAAGGAGGTGTCCGACTTTGCGCACGTCAACAGCGTTCTCGAGGATGAGAAGCCTGCGCAGGATGAGGAGAGGGATTGGACGGGTACTGCCAAGAAGACAGACCCAGAAGAGATCCGCCTCGTCAAGAAGCTTGACTTATGGATCATGGTACGTGCCAATGCTTGGTACCCGATCGCCAATGGTCTTGGCTAACTGATCTTCTCTTCCAGCCCTGCCTTTGCATCATGTACTTCCTCAACTACGTCGACCGAAATGCCATTGCGCAAGCACGATTGAACAATTTGGAGGAGGATCTCAACATGAGTGGAACCGAGTTCAACACCACTGTTTCGATGTATGTGGATCCGAAATACGAAGTTTGAACACAGCGCTGACCTTGACAAGTCTGTTTGTTGGTTATGTTTTGATGCAGGTTCCTAGCAACATGTTGATCACCAAGGTTAAGCCTGGCATGTACATGAGTTGCTGGATGTTAGTTTGGGCTGCTGTGTCTGGTAAGTGACAAACAAACAGAAAGGGAAGTATCTGCTAACGCTCTGATCAGCTTGCACTGCGCTTGTCAAGAACTATGCCGGCCTGGTTGTCTGTCGATTCTTCTTGGGTATTACTGAGGCTCCTTTCTACCCCGGTGCCACATACATGCTTTCCATCTTCTACACACGAAAGGGTCAGTAACTCGAGTCATCGCGCAAATCGGTATACTAACGACGAGCAGAGGTCGCCGCCCGTATCGCTCTTCTCTACTGTGCCCAGATCCTTGCGACTGGCTTCTCTGGTCTTATCGCTGCAGGCATCTTCGCTGGCATGGATGGTCTCGCTGGCCTTGCAGGATGGCGATGGTAAGTTGACTCTACCAAATCTCAAATCATCAACTAAAAACTCCAGGCTTTTCATCGTTGAAGGTGCCGTCACCGCCCTGGTCGCCATCGTCGGCTTCTTTATGCTTCCCAATACTCCTCTAACGACCCGCTGGCTCACGGAGCGCGAGAAGCAGCTTGCTCACGAGCGCATGGAGAAGGACAAGGTCTCTGACTCCCAGGAAGGAGGCTCTTCTTGGGAGGGTCTTAAGCAGGCTTGCAAGGACAAGCGAACCTGGCTTTTCTGCCTTATGCAGAACTTCCATCTTTCCGCCTGCTCATTCAACTCTTTCTTCCCTACGTAAGTCCCATTGCTACTGGCTCCTGAACAAGGCTAACTGTTTCCAGTGTGGTCAAGACTCTCGGCTTCAACACTACCATCACCCTCGTCATGACCTGCCCACCTTTCATCTTCGCTGGTGCCGCTGGTATCCTCTTCGGTTGGAACTCTGGACGCATGCACGAGCGTACCTGGCACATCACTGCTGGTCTGTCCATTGCCATCGTCGGTTTCGTTCTTGCTGCTGCGTCTCTCAACACTGCTGCTCGATACGTCGCTTGCTTCATCTTCCCCATGGGTGCCTACGCTGTCAACTCTGTCATTATCGGATGGGCATCCTCTACTCTGTCGCAAACCAAGGAGAAGAAGGCTGTTGTTTTGGCCATGACCAACGTCGGTGGTCAGGTAAGTCACGGCCATTCCAAATACCGGTTTAGCTTGATACTAATTCTGGCTTAGATTGGTTACATCTACGGTGCCTACCTTTGGCCCAAGAGCGACTCTCCTCGATACGGGATTGGATTTGGTGCATCGGCTGGCTTTGCTCTCTGCTCTATTGCATGCGCCTGGGCCATTCGTATCCTGTTGGTGCGTGAGAACCGTCGCATTCGCGCTTCCACCTCTGAGCAGGTCAACCTCTACGGCTACTAGATGATAAAGGATGTCTTGTATATAATCTCGGATGAAACTAAACGAATGAACTTTAACGCATTTTCAACGGCAATTATGTGGCTTGGCTGACGTGCAGTGATGTGATTGGACTTGTTGAGCTCTGATCATGCATCGCGAATACAGGCCAAGGTATTTCTGGTAATTACCTATCGTTTTCGCCCCGTCCTGTTTGATTGGGTCAATTGTGTGTACAGAGCAGTGCATGCCGTATCCATAGCGGCTGGGCCGCCACGGTTGGTTCAAGGCTGCGGAGGCAACAGGGCGGTTGAAATGGAAGCCCCGCACGGTTGCCTAACGGTATGATGCGACCTTAAAAAGACATCATCTTACGCTCTTCTTTCTATCCATCAATTAGACCGCTGTGAGCATAAGAGACGAAACAATTTGGTCGTCTTATGCTAGCTTAGACCAACACTTAGGCTATTTTATCTTATTGCTTTAAGCTTTAGAGCACTCTTTACCTAAAATGCATCAACTCCTCCACGAGAGCCTCCTCAGTCAGGCAGATGATCTCCAAGAGGACTGTCCCCTCTTTCGTATTCTTCCCGGCGAGATCAGAGACTGCATTTTTTCTTACGTCCTGACGGATCATCCTGATCCAGAAAATCAGTTCAACGATAAGACATGCTATACTCGGCCTTCATGGAAAGCCGACCAGTCAACCGATACCCGACTACTCCGCACATGCCGCGCCATCTACCGTGAGACGTGGTTCAAACCATTCCTCTTACGAGAACATACACGTTGGTTATCGTCGCCAGATCGTGCCCCGCCTTCTAGACACCGGCCGCCTCCGATGAGTAGAATGCTCAAACGAATTGCGGATCAACAAGGCACAGAAAACGTCGAGATTGAGAGGTTGAGGATCTTCGCACAGATGTACAAGCTTGAGGATGGCGAGCTCAAACGTCTTCTGAATTCCTCATATCTTGCACCCCGCATCGTGACGCTGACCATTCGTCACACTGATTGGTGGTTTTGGGAGGACGACGAGCCCCTTCGCTTCGAGGCAAATTGGATCAAGGGCGTATCCAGCGTTTTGTCATCCAGCACAAATCAGTTCTGCTTTGAGCTGGAGTCCTTGGAGAGAAAGAAGGATCAGGTTGACAAGATTGCCGCGCAAATGATCAAGAAGTGGTATTTCAAGCGCAAAGACGGTGTTGTTCTTTATGCCGAAGCTACCACGCAAGTAAGCCAGTGGAACGGTTCGAGCACATGGAATAACCAACGATGGGTTCGTGACGAGACTGAAGATGGAAGACTCGACTATTATATTGTCACAGTCACGTTCCGTCCCAAAATCGACATCGAGCGGAAGGGCGACAACGGCGGAGTTAGCGAGACTGCTTTCAATGCTGCACAGCAAGGCTCTTTTGACGAAGAAGAGATGAAACTTCATCTCCCCGGCCAAAGCCGTATGGAAGTCGCTCGCCCTTACCTGGTGATCCCACGGGTATGGGATGGCCGCCGGAATATGCCCCGGAATAGACGCATCAACCCTGCCTAGGTGGATAACAGGTGAAATGGCCTCTAAGGCTTAGGCTACAGAAATAAAGTAGCTTAAATACTAGCCTAAACTGGCATAAGATGACCAAATTATTTCGTCTCTTGTGCTTTCAACGGTCAACTCCTCTGATACCGTGCGCCCGGCTTCTCGGAGTTGAACAACGTGCCGATTATCCCTGTAAGGAGTGCTAGTTCGGAAACCCAATAATGATTTGCGAGTTACTTCATGATAAGAAATTCCTCTTCAAAGTCACTTTCCTGGTACGGGTGATGGTGACGGGCTGCTTCGAGGGGGTTTGGACAGTTTTGTCGAAGCCAACCAGATTCAACGTGCGACAACGAGCGGGAGTTGGAGAAGGATTGAGATCGAACTCAGAATTGAATTGGAGAAAAGAAAGGACGGGTAGATACATGTGTCATTTGCTATAGCCCTTTAGCCTAGGTATATCTACTTTCTTTTATTATCCACTCCTTGACTTCAACATTGTCCGGTCGGTTCGACGGCAAACTATCATAATCTCACTCACATAAAATATTGATACTTTCACTACTTTCTTTAATCAAGTCTTGCTAATCGACTCAAATAATCCCAACTCTCAACTGAGACACCATCCAGCCACATGACATGACATCCCTTTGTTTGCTCTTTACGTCAAGTGACTGTCATCTTAGTCATCATGCCCCATACGTCAGTGACACATCTCCGGATTCGGTGCTCCACCAACATCGACATCGACAACATGACTCAACAAGACAACAGCGACAGTCGCGTCGTCGGCGACTTGACATGCCAATCAGATTCTTATCGGAAGACGCTTGAGACAGAAGTTGTGTCTTGTGAGAAGGCGCCGAAGCAGGCGCACAAGTCCAAGAAGCACAATGGACATGCGCATGATGAGTGGTTAATTGAATGCTCTGATTCAGTGCTGTTTCCAGAAGGTGAGCTATCAAATTTGCGCTTATTGAGACTCGGAATTTATTTAACCGTGACTTAGGCGGCGGTCAGCCTTGCGATCACGGCACCATCACACTCCTCTCGAGCGATGACCAAACTCCAATTCCCGTCAAAAACGTGCAGCGGCAAGGTCTTCGATGTGTGATCTACTCACCCAAACCGCTTTCTCCGGGCGACAGGATCCGCCAAGAAATCGACTGGAAGCGCCGCTGGGATCACATGCAGCAGCATACTGGTCAGCATCTTTTGTCCGCGGTGATGATGAAAAGTCACGGCATTAAGACGGTGGGTTGGGGAATGGGTACAGATGGAGGCTTCAACTATGTCGATTTGCAGAGGAAGCCATCAGAAGACGAGATGCAGGCTATCACGATGGAGTGCGCCGAGAAGATCCGAGATAACCTCTCCATCAAAGTTCAGACGCCGGATGATGCGAAACATGACAAACTACCAGGGGATTACGACAAGTCTGATGGAGTTGTTAGGGTTATTTCCATCGGGGATCTAGATGACAACACGTACGTACTTCCTACCCTTTTCTGAGCCTCGTTACTGACTTTGGTAGATGCTGTGGAACTCACCTCGGTCAAACGTCACATATCTCCCTCATCATCCTCGGCACAACGCAATCTGTTCATGGCAAAAACTGTCGTCTATCATTCGTAGCCGGCGACCGTGCGATCAATCTCGCCACCTCCTCGGTCGGCGCCATCAACAAAATTGCCAAACTCCTGTCCTCGAGTAGCGACCCCAACGAAGTCGTCACCCGAGCGACAGCTCTGTCTGACAGCGGCACTGATCTCAAGCGCTCGGAGCGGAAACTCCTCCTCGAGATAGCAAAGTTCGAAAGCGAGCAAGCGATCCGGATCATCGTGCAGAACAGAATGAATGCGTTCATCCATCGCTACGAGGGCAACACCGATTTTATTAACAAGATCGTCGGCGAAACAAGGGATATCCTGCAAGGAACAGGCTTTGTGGTTGTCATTGCGATTGGAGAGCCTAAAAGTGGTGGACCGGTTGTCATCGTGGGTGACCAAGTCGCTGTTGATGCCATGGCGAAGAAGGTTAAGGCTGTGGTGAAGGACATCAAAGGTGGTGGTACCGGAGGGAAATGGCAGGGTAAAGTCAAGGAGTGGACCAACGCTGAGTTGGTCGCTCTTAAGGAAATAGTCGAGTCATAATGCCTGGCCTGTCTTGTTTTGGGATATACTGAAATCTATGCGCCCTGTACTCTGGAACGCCCAAAGCCGATCCATATCCAAGAAGCCGTTCTGTTTGACCCCATCCTTCAGTTTCCGAATGTCTCCGTAAACCTCTGTACTCTGCACCATTCAGCCCTAGATCAACTCCAAGTGCCTGGGTCCTGTGACTCGGTTCAGTTGTACCCGTTTCTTCTTGGGATTCGCCTGTGTCTCACGAAAAGCTCTTCGAACATGTCCAACATTGATCGGCTTCCTCTCCAGGTTTTTGGTAACAAATAATCCGTACTTTGTGTGTCCTGATTTTGTCGAAGGGAGACTAACTCGGGCTCTGTGCGCCGCTAAGTCTTGTGCCTGCAATGTCAGTGCGATATCTGTGAGGCGCTCCACCATCTCAGCAGCTATGAAACCAAGGATTTCCAGAGAGTCCTCCCTCTTGACAATATCGGCCACAACACCAACACCTGCCCACTCGCGGAAACGCTTTGGCTTTCTCGTCGTGAAAGATGCGTGTCGGTATTCAGAGTACATGGTGTATTCCTCGCTGGTCATTGCTTTGGTGACTTCGTCCGCCCAGAGAAGCCTTTGCAGGCTGTCCTCGCCGGGATCGTTGAGCAGCTTCTCGTTCGTGTCGCCGCCCGGCGGAATGATCGAGTAGTATGACTCGACGTCCCAAGGCAATATGCCTGCGGCAGGTTCCGTTCTCTTAGCAGCAACCTCCTCGACTGTAGGATTTTCGAGCAGCTCGTCTGACATTTCGTCGGGATCGTCTATTTCCACACCATCCTGCGTATCCTGATTACGCTTTTTGGCTTCCAGGCGGATGGCTCGCCATCGCAACAGGGACTTGATGCGCTGGACTCTTGGTTCGTCGTGGCGGACTTGGAAGATGATGTGATTCAGAGAGACGGTCTTCCTGCCGGCGCGTGCGGCGAGATCACTGGCAGTGCATAGCTGGAGGATATTAGTGACGCTTCGACCAAATCGACTGCTAACTAACGATATGTCTGACTTGGTCTTGTACGATCTGTTCCACGAGGGTCAACGTCTCCAGCGAGACGTCTTGGGTCTCGCCAGCAACATACATCATCTATAAAAGATCAGACTAGGCGACCAAGGATGAAAGAGGCTGGTCACCTGCTGAATCTCGTTACGATACTTGGGCGTAAACCCGTTCGTGGCGGATAAGGATACAGGCATGTTCGAATATGGTCACGTTCTTGGTCAGGTCGAGGAATTGCACGGACTAGCCTCTTTATACTCTGATGTTAGGAATCACTTCAAGATTCGACTTGGTTTGTGATACACAGTCTGATTGATGATTGACTGTAGGTTGGGTATTCTTTGTTAATCAAGCACACGAGGGAGGTCGTGATCCAGGCTAGGTAGTGAGAAGTCATGAAGAGGACCTTCCAACAAGGGGAGGGAGCAAAAGGATGGGCTTAAAGATTGTGGTCAATTGTTCAAGCTAATATGGAAGGTATCTATAGCATGTACCGCATCGTGAGAAGCCATCGCCCGTCCTGACGCCTTCCAACTGAGCCTCTGTGAGGTCTTGGATATGCCTTCCTTCGGAGGCTAACAGGATAGATTGCGTTACCATTCGATCGAGGAGGCTAGTCCGGAGGTCACCATGACCCTGTCATCGTGATGATTGAAGAATTGAAGAAGAGGAAAAAGAAGAGAGGAGAGGAAAATAGAGATAATGAACGTGGTGGTGGAGGAGCTCTTGGCAGGCCTCGAAGTAGGGAGCTGGATCAGCAGTAGCAGCCACAGCTAGGTTCAACGCCTTGGGCGCGAAAATGCAGAGCTCTTGCGGCTCTATAGCTGGCTCGCCGGTGGTGTCAGCAAGCTGGGGTCTACAGACCCAGCAGGCGGTCCCGGGTTAAGGAGTAGCTGGCTCGCCGGTGGTGTTAGCAAGCTGGGGTCTACAGATCCAGCAGGTGGTCCCGGGTTAAGGAGAGCATCAACTCCCGCATTGAAGCGTTGTATGTCCTGGAGGAGGGCAGAAGTGTCCTTTGGCCAGTAATAAGGCCAGTTGCACCCATCACACAAGGCCCGACGGAGCTCCTTCGGAGGGTTAGGGGTTGCGATGACATGGAGGGCCAACTCGAAGGTTTCCTTGGGAATGGAAGCCCAATTAGTGAAATATTGTTTCAAATCATCTCTTGTGTTCTGGTCTGTGCTTCTCATTCCCGCCTCGAAGTATTCCTTTATATACCGGGCAAAGCGATGGGTCTCCTTGATATCCAGCATGACCATGGCCGGTGGAGCGGCAACCGGGACGGCAACACTATTCTCCTCGATTGGCTCCATTTCGATGGATCGACGAGAAGTTCGGTGGAATGATGTGTCCTGGGCGATGTGTTAATAACGGGACTAAAATGTTTCAAGGTTCTCTATCGTATACCTTTGGTCAGGTAGTGGAAATGGTAGAGATGGGTGTGTTGTGGTAATGGAAAAGCTGGACTTAGAAATCGAAGAGGCAGTCTCTTATATACAACAAAGTTTTTCAACTTCCACGTTTTGCGGCCATTGTGAAGTGTCACCGTGGCTCACAGAGGTCACCCGTACTGCCTAAGAATGCATGCACGAAAGTAAAAGGCAGACCTAATGTTGGGAAAAGCCGAGTTCATCAACAAGATAGAGTCATCCGGAACCATTTACTAATACTATGCAGATGCCGGAGCGACACCCCTGATGCTGAATATTGCACTCCCTATAGGCTAACACAGCCTCTCATTGGTCCAAACCGCAATACCTCAGAATCTTTGCCTAACAGTCTATCATCTGGTCAGTAATGGCTCATTACTGACCAGATGATANNGAAACCCCCCCCCCCCCATGATTCCATTAAGCGCTATGGAGACGCAGTTGCGCTGATTCCTGGCCAGTAGGAGACAGTCTAAGGGTTCCATAAGTTAGGAATATTTGCACGTACCAAAGCTTGTTCGTTTCGGACAAATGTGACTGATATTCTTCCGAGTTCCATATCTCTGCTTCTACCGTGATTGGCGCCTCCCGCTGGTTAAACAATGTTGGGGTCGGGCCTCAGGGATAACGAGACCTTTTTTTCTTGAGCCACCCCCATGTACGTGCTCACTCGTCTCCAACTCTCTCGTATGCCTTTGGGTTCTTCCATTCTCCTGACTCAGTCCTCCACCTTTCTTTGTAACTTTACGGCAGAAGAGAATGGTGACGGGGTGTAGCTATACAAATCAGGCTTTTTCTTGTTATTGAAAAGGAAGATGGAAAAGCGGATAGATTGCAGAAATCAAAGTACGGCATACGCCCTTGAGACTGAGATACAGTCTCTTACTAACGTACGTGGGATATGGAAGACCATCAGACAAGGTTTCTGAACATAGTTACACTTTGTACAAGGCATCAGGACTCCTTTGCCTACACTGAGCTATTCTTTTTACCCTGGAGACGTAGAGATGTTGGAGTCTTGTGTGAGAGGATTTGATCATTGGACTGTTCGGGGGTGTTGGCACTGTGTTTCAATGCAACAGAATAGTTTTGACTCGAGCCAAATTGATTTCGATGGTGATCGACTATAAGGGTCAAACAAGAAGATACAAAGTTTGCGTCCAGCCATATCACAGCTTGATCAAGCTGCTGCTATCATCCAATCAGAGCCACGCCCGGT
>JABKKP010000267.1:0-121180 GCA_013624355.1 Fusarium caatingaense
GGACAGAGGAGTCGCGACGGCAGGCTTGGAGGCCGGGACTGTTGAAGGCTGGCGGCTGGCGGGAGGGGGGGCGCTGGATTGGGTGGAAGGAGGAGCAGGCGAAGGGATACCGGCTGGGCCAGTTGTAGTAGGAGGAGCACCGGGTTGCTGCTTGGCACCTCGGTGAGAGAAGTTAAAGCCTTGAGCTCGCATCTCTGTGCCGATACGACCATCTTGAATCTCGAGGACCAAATATCCGAAGGCGGCATCAGCAAGGTTGAAGTTCCACATGTTCTTGAAGGCGCTCTCATCGACTTGTCCAAGAGAGGCCTGGCCAGCAACAGGGCCGCCAAAGGGGTTTCCGCCGGCAGCAGTGGTAGGCATCTTCTCGACGATCTGTAGAGCGTTCTTCAGAAGATTCTGCTGAGCCTCGTTCTGCTGGATGGCAGGCTCCACCTCGCTCTTAACAGTCTCCCACACGTCGTTGAAAGAAGCCTTGGAGGCAGCAAGCTTGCCTCGGTAGTGATCGAGAGTGGGGTTGACACTGAACTCGTTGTAAGAGCTTCCGTATCGGAAATGAAGTCCGGCAGAGATGGAGAAATCGGCCTTGAGAGTTACTGAAAGCTGGTTCAAGATACCCTCACGAGCTGGAGATGCATGTGTAACAAAGATGCGGGTTTCGGTAGGATCGTAAACGCGATGGGCGGTGTCGACAAGCTCGCCCATTTGCAGAAGAGTCGTCCACATAGTTCCCTGGCCGCCAGCAATAGTAGTGCGGCCCTCGCCATTGTCAAAAAGCTTGTGCATAACGACAGCACCACCGAGACCGAGCAGTCGTAGTTTGACACCACCAACTTCCAATAGCATTGATCGAGCCTCGTCAATAATGTGCAGGTTAGGTACCTTATACTCGCCTGTTCGGAACTTCTCCAGCACTCGGACATCTTCGCAGGCACCCCAGACAGTATAGACAGGAACATCAAGCTTCACCTCGCCGCTGATGAGGAGGGGCAACTCAGAGAGCGGCAGCTCATTAGGAGCGAACCGGCTCTTAACTGGGCCTGGACCACCCTGTTGGATGGCCTTCTTGACAGGCTCGGAAATCAAGGGCGAGTATTGAGCAACATGCTTGAGTGTCTTCTCGGCGATTCGCTCCAAGGAAGTGTCGTCGTAGAAACCAAAGTCACCGGTGTGGATGATGTGGTCAGCGCGGGCTTGTTTAGCAAGGTCATTGAGCGATCTCAAGTTTCCTATCATCTGTTTAGCGCTCATCCGTTAAAACTCTCGGTGAGTTACTGACCTCGGACATCAGCAATGCACAGAACTCTTAGGGGACCAGTCTGGAGGACTCGGCCCTGGTTTGGCAAAAGTGGTGCGGCACCAGCAGGAGGTAGACCGCCGCTGGCACCGTTCTGGAGGTAGCCTGAGCCCGGGTTATTGTATGGTCGCTGCTGTTTGACATTGGTTAGCTAAATATTCCCATCATGGCCGTCGTGCGGCTAATCGACGGTTCTCGTGAAAGTTCATGGTGACGTGGAGTTGCGGATTTCAGAGTTGAAGTCAACCAACGGGGGGCGCAACGGCGGAACAACACGCGAGCGGGGAGAACGCAGGCGAAATGACGAGTCCGTATGAATGCTGCGAGGAGAGCAAACACAATCCAAAACTATGTAACAAGTCGTTGGGGATAGCGCGAAGCTGGAGCTGGTTTGGAAAGGCCCGTGGGCAGTGGGAGGTGGATGGGCAAATCACAGATAACAGAAGGGGCCATGTCATGGAGGTAGCACTCACAGCAGCCATTCTATCAATCAACTGATTCTATGCGCTCGAAATAGGTCGGGAAATTCGCGTGCTCGAGTGGTGGCGCGTTCGAGGAGAAGGGATGCTCTGTTGGTGAGATAGAGCTCGGAAAGAGGATATGAATGGGTATCAAAAGAGGTGACGATGAGGAATGGAAGACAGGGAGGCAATCACGGGGAGGTGGATTTTCGCAGCTCGGGCTAGGTAGCAGTAGCAGTAGCAAGGCTGTCTGTACGGAGAGGTAGAGATAATTTCTAGGTGGCCCCAAGAATCGGGAGAGAATGCCTTTACCTCTTTGGGCTTAGCTTCATCAGCTCCCACCTGTGACGAAGACTTGTCCACCTGGCTGAGTTAGACCAGGGGAGCTCTGTCTCGATGGCGCTCCAGTCGGTTAATACTCGGCACTGTCACCGTTTCAACGATTCTCCTCCGTTTCTCAATGAGCCACCGTTTTTGAGATTGATGCTACCCTAAACAATGCAAAGTAAACAATACATTTCGAAACAACAATATTTTAGCAGATCTCAAATATGACAGAAGAAAACCTATGTACTTGAACTTAATATTCGAATGCCTGTATTCATGATTGATGTAAAATCAAAGCTTTGATGAACAGCAACAAGTGTACTATTCATAAGCTGGCTTCCAGCTTCATTTACGTCTGGCAACGGTTTATTGCGCCGTTTGCTATTGTTTAGAAAATAAATTACAGTCGCTAAAGTTCACGTCTATTCATTGAGTCGAGTCAATATCAAGTAGTTACAGCTCAGTATGTTCCGGTTATGGATAGTTAATGCGACAATGTGTATGCTCATAATGTTATTTCTTGAACCAGCTGTTCGGAGCAAGCCTAAATACCTTTCAAATTTATTGAATTGATTTGGGCTTTAGCAGGCAGAAATCATTACGAATCGTAAAAGCTGTCAGGTTGTATACATTGTCTCGAATAAAAAGCATCGCTGTTGACATTCACCTACCTCAGTATCCAATAATTGGTAGAAACCCCCGCATGAGATTAGCTATGTAATTAAGCAGCGGGGTAGATCGTGCTTTAAACGTTGAAGCTTGAATGCTTACTTTTTTTGGGTCTTGTTTGTAGATCGTGGACACCATACTTGAGATGACGGTAGCCAACGTTACACTCTCAGAACGAACATCACACAATCAACTTCCCACCATGAAGGTTTCGTACGCGGGAGCACAAGCTTATATAAAACTCGTGAATAAAATCGATAGAAGGAAGCATGGGGCCGATCTTGGCTCCTGGGGCATATTGTGCTGATCTGAGACAAGGATAGGCACCCACATGCCATCTATCATGCAGTCATGAGTATTCGATCTACAATAGGTATTCACGGACGAAAAAAAATGTGGGCATGATGAATCGCATAAACAAAGAGATTGCTGAAAATTCTGTATATATGCAATTGAGATATAAGAGAAAAACGGTGAAATATGTCAATCGGCTTGATAGAGCGGTGACAAGTGAACTTACGAGTATCTTCACTTCAGTTTGCTGAATTGTTTGGCTCAATGAGTTCGTTCATAGCTGCCTTGTTCCAAGAACTCATCCTTACTCTTTACCGCTGATCGAGTAACATAGTGAAATATGATCCCGACTTGTAAAACTAAATATGTAGAGTAGGCAGTTTTGATAAATGATATTTCACCCTGTCAAAGAAGATTGTTTGCCAAATCATGAAGGTCAATGGGCGGGTGATGAACTGTGCGACTTGTTCCACCGATATAAGGATGTATAATTATAGCTCACGACAGAGTCATATTACAACTGCGTCATCTGGTATGTGTTGACTCTTGTTTTGTTGTCCGGAGCAGACGGGCGGCCATACCTTAATAAGAGACATTCATCATGGGCTGCGCTGCTAATAAGACCGCATTATTCAGCGCTGTTACCATGGACACCCCCCTCAGCGATCCATATTAGCCTCAATGCCATGTAGCAGCACTGGAGTTACATCAACGGGTTCAGTGTTGGACCGACATGTACAACATACACCATAAACGTGGAGATACCAGTTTTAGATGTCAAATCCGATTAAATCGTTGAGGAAATCATCAATTTGATTGCATGTCACTCATATTCTGGAAAGCAAGGAAGGACCCTTAGCCAGACTCTTGGTTGTGATTCGAGGAATTCAAGGGACATTAACCAGCCCAGCACAGACGCCCAGCGGGTTAGAAAACTTCAAGCAAGGCTTCATGGCGGCATCCATAACGACTAGGTTGCTTGGGTACCTGACACATGATCGTATCATGCAGGTCTACTATACGGATATATGGGTATGATTTAGAGTCGACTTGAACAGCGACACATAATACTTATTATTAGATCTTGCTACCAACCTACTAAACCACTCCCTGTCTATCATCTACCTACCGGTATAAGCCAATTGTCTGTCAGGCAGAGGTCCAGAGCCCAATAGTCGTCACGTTCCATTCCATCATCTGGGCGGCACTGAACCACCCCGACGGGCGCCAACTCTAGTGCTAGATAGCGCTGTGATATAAGGGGATAGCGCCTGACGACCCGCTGTAAGCGCCCCGCCACGTGACCTCGACACGTCTCATGCCCCGGTCCAAGTACCGTCCCTTTGATTGCAGAGGTACCCTTACCAGGGCTATTCGACTTGTATCTCGTCTTGGACCTTTGGACGAATCTCGACTCTCTTTCTCCCTTGAACGACTCTTTGTCTAATCCAAAAGAACAGCTGTAACCGACTGCTTGTTCTTCCTCGATCACGTCGAACGAAACGACTCGAATCAGCGCTATCACACACTACTTGGCACTACCTAGGAACCTTGACGGAAGGCGGGCATACAGATCAGCGGCTCGTCCTGACGTTCTCCCCATGCGACAACAGACTTGACGACAACGCCGTCCGTGGAGGTGACCAAACCTCTCCCATTCGAGCCATCGACGTTTCACTCAGTTGCGCCGCTTGTATCGTGGTGCACCGAGGCCCATGGTAACATAGAACCGACGTCTAGTATCGTTTTGAAAGCCAAGCCAGGAAACTACACAGGCAATCGTGGGCGTGCAAGCCTCGTTGAGGCCCACCCAGCCGTCGATGATGGTACGTCTCATTATTCACGTTCAGCAAACGTCTATTTTCTTTATACGGAATCCGTAGTAGCTGGTACTTGGTGACTTGTGTTGTGTTGCTTTGTTTCGTCTTGATCTACCAGGTCGTTGCCACCCATGCTGATCCTAGTTTGTTGTCGGTCTATAGACATCATCTCGACCCCGCGGCGATGTTGGCGGCAGTTTTGCTAGCAGACGCGGACATACCAGCCAACTGTCCATTTCTGATCCAAGCCACCATGTCACGGAAGCTATTGGCACCTTGTATGGCGATGAGGACGATGACGGATCGGAGAGTGGTCGACCCATGAGTATCAATCGACCGCTGAGCTTCATCGGAGGCCCAACACCATACCAAGAATCACTTCCTCGACCGCCTCCCGATGGACGATTTCTATCCGTTGATACAAGAAGAGCGCTCAAGCGAACTGATTCCGGAGGCTCCGCCAACGAAACGTCTCCCGTTAATGGCGACTCACCCAAAAGACCTCATCAGCTCTCCCCAAACCAGCGAAGCAACTCATATGAGCAAGGACCAAAATCGCCGTTGTCTCCTACGCTCTCGCTCCGCGATGTTCAAGCCGATTCGCAATTCTCTCTTACCAACATTGATAACCCCAATGACATTGCCCAGGAATTGAGTAATTTGCAAGCGCTCAGACGGTTGTCGATGGACGTTGGAAATAACAAGGACCCCGATATGCCACCCATGTCTTTAATGGCTATGCCGACAATAGCACCAAGCGGTGATGACGACGAAAATGATCCCTCGAGACTGCTCTGGGTACCTGCCAGAGTGCACCCCGAGCTTGCCCCTGGCGAGTTCAAATCGTTCCTTGAAAACAGAGTCCAATCCATAAGACGCAGATCCGGTGACTCATTCCTATCTGCCGATACCGACATAAGCGAAGGTGATTCAGGAGTAGGGGGACTCAGACGAAAAAAGTCTATGCTGTCTCGTCAAATAGATAATTCTGGGGATCGCGGTTCTGTCGATTACGTTGATGGCGCCGATCGACTGGAACGTAAACGCTCACGGGGCCATAGCCATGAGCTGAGCCTTGAAGAACTTGTTAAGGATCCTACAAAAGCCGTTCAAAAGTTTGCTCAGGAATCGCAAATAGCACCGAGTGGACCTGAGAGCAGTGCAGACGATATGCCTATCTTGCCGGCTGCCCCAGGGATGGGTCTCCGTAGGTCAACCCGAACAACGTATCGAAAGGGAGGCAGTCTACGCACGGGACCTCTTGCTCGCCGTTCTGGACATCGTCAGCAACCTAGCGAGGACATGACGTTTGCTCCTTTGGAAGCTCCACCGGGTCATGGCCTTTCGCGTGTTCAGTCGGAGCCTGTGGCAGACAACTACTCACGCCAGAATCAAACCAAGAGATCTGAGAAGCTCTCCCAAGAGTCTCTAGATCATTATGACCACTATGACGGAGCTTCACAAGGATTCAACGATAACGAGGCCAATACCGCAGAGACGTTCCAAGATCAGCTACCTATTCGATCATCACCAAGCCTTCCTGCAATCCAGACCTCTTCTCATCAGGATGTGCAAGACCAGAATCAGCAGAAGTTTCCTAAGCGATCCTCTTCACAGAACGCAAAATCTCAACCGGTATCTCATAGAATTTCCGAACCCGAACCCCCAATTGAGGAAGAGCCAAGTCGCGGCAGTCGAAAGAGCTTCAGTAGTCGGCAGAACGCGCAACAAGCCGCTTCGCAGCAGCAGCAGCAGACATCTCGATCCTCTTATCCTCAAGGTCAATCTATAAGTGATAATCTTGCCGCCAGTCCCTCACTCATCCCCGGAAGTGGCTCGACGCGAACCGACAGCCTAACCATTATACCAACATTTACACAGGAGGAGCGGAAATCGGACAAGAAGTCCAAGAAAGACAGGGATGACGACGCGAGCTCCAGTAAAGGAAGCGCTTGGAAATGGTTCAAGAGTACCAGTGATGAAAAGGAGAAGAAGAAGGAGGAGAGCAAGAGATCTAAGACCAAATCGCTGGGTGAACGAGGACAGGACAACGCACGACTGGACGTTATACAGACGTCAATCGACAAAAACGCACCCAAAGGTCGCGAAAGTCTCGTGCTCGATCGTGATAATGTGGAAAGCAGACTGCAAGAGGAGCGCAAGAAGGAAAGCCACCGCAAGAGCGACTCAAAGCGGGACAAGGACGGCAGCATTTTCTCATCCATCTTTGGCGGAAGTAAGAAGAAGGAAGAGAAAGAGCGGAGCTCTAAGAAGACACAACACCTGAAGGTCCCTGAAGAGCCTGTATACAAACCATTGGTTCCTGATGTCGACTACCACTGGTCAAGATTTCCTCTACTCGAAGAGAGAGCGATCTATCGAATGGCTCACATAAAACTGGCTAACCCACGTCGACCCCTTCACAGTCAAGTTCTACTAAGCAACTTCATGTATAGCTACCTGGCTATCGTCCAGGCCATGCATCCCCAAATGAATGTGCCCATTTCGCCACAGCAAAAACGACTGGAAGAGGAAGCTCGACGGAAACAACAGGAACAGGAATACTTGGCCCAACAGAGAATGCAAGAAGAGCAGGAAGCTCAGGAAGCCATGGATCAATATGACTTCGACTATCACCGGGTAAGCAAAGCTCAAAACTCTCGTTTGTAGCATGTTGCTAATCTAATGTTAAGGCTGCGGTGCAATATGGCGAGTCAGGTAGCGGAGAGGTTGATTATGTTGACGACGCTCAGATTTATGAGGATGAGCACGGAAACGATAACCACCAAGACTATGGCTACGATGACCCTGAAGGGTATGGGCCGGGAGCCAAAGAATACTATCACCAGTACCACGACAACGACGCTGGAAATGATCGCCGGCATGATGGGCGGGAGGACATGTGGTGACAGCCCTATTAGTCACGGAAAACTCCTTTGCGGAGTCGATCTTTATATATGTTAACTTTATATTACTATCACTATCATTGGCTGCCAAGGCAAGTGTCTATGGCAGCATGCAGCGTTTCAGTCAGCCCTAGCATATGGCGGAGTTCCGGAAGACAAGCGCGAGGGGGCGTAACAGGCTTGCAAAGACACACTCTTGTATTTCCTTTTCTCCTTTGTAAAGGAAGAATCTGAGATCCGGCATGGATAGTATATCTTGCACGTCGCGGTTCTTCTTAGCCCATCTTTCCCCTACGCTGTTCGTCTTTGCAACAATTTTTGGTGGAGTTTTTCTGATGTTGGAGCACTGGGCAAGCGTTTATATTTGAAGAAGCGATGGACTGTGTGACGGAGGAGAAGATAAAGCTCATTCTTGGAAACCATGCTTGAGGTGCTGGTCACGATTTGCTACTGGTGAGATGTCGTCCAGCTAGCACGAGGAGGATTAACATGAGGTATGAAGCTGTAGGATATGACTTCATAGAGATAGAACTGCCGGAGTACGATATCAGGAGGAATACTGAAAATCAATAAATGTAATACAAAATAGTCTTATGTCTAATATAACAATCGGGCTCAAGAACAGATCTTCACTGCCTTGCTCATACAAGAATACTAAGTTAATGCCATCAATGATACTTGACCCCAGGCCGTGCAAAAGATAGACCTGTATTGCGAGCTGTTTCTTCAGCTCCACTGTCGACTTCCTGATTCTGCGAAACAACCCCCTTTTCATCCTGGAGTATCATATCCAAGCGATCCTCAGCGTCAACCACTCTGACCGAGACACATTTGTTCCACGTTTCAGAACTGGAGACGCCAGCGCCCACGCTGCCCAAACCTTCTGGTGCTGTGGAGCGCAATGCTAGTATCATCATCTGTCCAAAGCTACTCCAACTTGAGCTGTGCCATGGATGACGAGACCATAGGACTGTTACCACATGGACAAGGACAATGAGAACATGAAGCAGTAGGACTGAGAACGCCAATGGGATTGTGCGGCTGCTGTGCCAACTATAACCATACCCGGTGATAAAGTATTCTCGGTGAACGATAATGTTTTCTGATGTAGGATATTGATCATTAATATTGTAGATTTGGTCTTCGTGGTACAATTTGTGTGGACCCATACTGGATAAGATATGCGTGAAGTATACCGATAAGCATATAGAAAGACATGGAAGTCGAGGGTAGACCGAGCAAAAGTCGATGATAGCTTTGTAGGAATCATTTGCTATCTTTGGATCGTTGGACCCAGAACTTAGAGAGGTGAGCCACTCTTTACTGAAATTGATAGGGCCGCCAGAAGAATGGGTATTGCCAAAATGCGCTTCTATGTCAAACAAAGGGGCGTCCAGATGAGTCTGCACTTTAGGTTTGCCTTGTTCGAGCCATATATCAGCCTCGACCCATCGAGAATATATTTGACAAAGGACAATCTCGACAACTCCATATTCAGAATCCAGAGTTGGAAGAAACACTATAGATGCGCTAGGGGGGGACTCGGAACTGTGTGACGAATTTAAAACCAGGTATGGAACCTTAGGATATACATCTTTGCTATGCTGAGCGTCTCGAAGAAATTTCTCGAAGTCATCGTCGTATTTCCCGCTCAGGGAAATTTTATTGTCGGATATGCCGTTGCGAAATTGAAATATAAAAGCATCCCCGAACGTGTGATTGTCTGCACACTCAACAAGAACAATAGGTTGTTTCCATCGACTGGCTGGTGCTGCATGTAACTTCTTCCACCAGTCTGCTTTGGTAGACTCAATCTCCGGATCCCAACTGTCTGAAGTGTTATCAAGGGACTTGTGCTGGGACGTTGTGAGGAAATCTTTATCTATAATATTGTCGCGCCAAGGATCGTCGATTGTTTCGGTCACTCCATCCATTGGACATGTTGCGACTGTGACGGATCCCGTATTAATTCGGGTTAGCTGAGGAAGGTCCATGGTCAAAGAGATAAATAAACCGTCCGTTTCAGAGAAAGAGATATTGGTGATTTGTCGGGTGCTGCTTAAATTGTTAGTCGTAGGAGGGTATCTGATGACGGGCAGCACAGCCTTTAACATTTCAGTGACGGTGTCATTGGAAGTTTGATATCGAGGATTAGCTTCAGGGTAAAAGTTCGTCTCCCATTGTGGTTTTTGGAAGTAGTATATGGTCCCGTTGCCTAGTCCTCTGGGCTTGAGGATTTGCCACAGTCCGGTCCGAGGGATGATCGCGATCGCAGAGAGAGGTGCAATTGAAACAGAGAGGATGATAGCAATTATGATAGCCAATCTCATCATATGAGAACCACTTGTAGTGCGCTTTGCTTCTGTCCTCGATCGTAGTAGCGGAGTCCATAGCTCCCAGCTGAAGAAATATTGGATTGGAGAGCCGATGTTGAATGATGCCGAGAGAAACCAAGTGGAACGCCACCATCGTCTAACAAAAGCCCATAACGTATCCTATGCATCAATATATTTGTTAAAGACACCAAGATGAGTGTCTCATGGCCTTTGGCCGCAAATTGCAGGAGGTTTAGCTGTTCGTTGCCAAGGTACCCCCAGCGAATATGTACGCTGTACAAGCACACGAGTGCCAACGTGATCGAAGTAGCTGGCAGATGATACAGAGCAAGATGTCCCATGACGGACAGTTTGCTAGCAATAAATGCTTTCTTGGGCCGTTCCGAGTTGCTGAGTGTCTCGGACGATGGAGTTTTCAAACTGTCTATGGAAGGACGACTCAAGTGGTGTGTCGAAGCATCAAAATTTGGGCTCATGACCTCAAACTCCTGGGTAAAATCTTTAGAATGGGCAGAGAAGTCGGAACAGAGCTCGCATACCTCGGACCGTGGAGGGTCTTCATCTACAAGGGTAGAGACCAGGCTAGACATCTCCAAGTCGTTACTCGACATATTGACGCAGTTTATTAGTATGAAAAACAAAAGTAAGAGATAGAAATGGAGGAAGGAAATGGCAGTTCTGATAAGTTTACTTAGCAAGGCAGAATTCGGGGGTTGTAAGACTACTCATAGAATCAGGCTCTGGTATTGTGCGCAGTACATGAAGAAGTCATACACACCAATTGCATATTCCTTCGAATTTATACAGCACACCAGAATATTTTCAGCCTATAAGCAAATGAGTACTCTTTACCATAGACATTGATGACATTCACCGGGGTCGAAAGGAGAGAGTTGCAGGCGCCACAGATGCTATGGCAAACAGCCTGATTCCAGAACCTGGTGTTAATCGCCCGAGTCTCCTCAGACCAGTTTTCTTTTAGACCACGGCTATCTTTAATACAGTATCTGAGTAAAATAAAAAGTTGTATAGAAAGGAAAGGTTCTGTCTTGACTTCCATTCTACTGATGCACGATATCTGGTTATGGCTTAATCGGAGTGGCGAGACTATTTCCACGTGAACCAGCCTGAGCATCAAGACACTATTCCAAGAATCATCCAATAAGAAGAAACGCATCGCCGCCCAAGAAGACAAGTAAATGCATTCGAGATTCCAGGTGTCTGTTGTGGCTCTATCAGTCACAACCGCCAAGGTTCAGCTTGGCCCTACTCAGTAGTTTACTACCTAAGTATGTAAGGTACGGACTGTATTTGATGAGCCTGGCTTTCGGGAATAACGTCCATCCAGATTGCAATATGCGGTACTTTCCGTCTCCTTCACTTGTTGCTGGCTGAAATCTCATTGTAAACGTTGAGGCGTCAATGGCTGGGAGCCAAGGCTCGGGAAAACATGTCGAGGATTCGTCACCATCAACGTTTTTAAACCTTTTGGCTTGGCTTGGCAACTGTCGAACTATAAAAATCCGAGAAAATTGTTGATCAATTTCCCTGAAAAGACCATCATGGGTATTGTAAGGAATGTAATTCTGCGCATATTTAGTTTAAAGTTGAGGCTTATACCGGCCAAGTCTAACGAACGGGACCTTTCTCCGTCCACCCAGAACAAAAAATGATAGATAATAGTATGATATGATACAGTACTGTAGAAGCGAAAACACACAGACCTCATTACTCGCGCCCCCAAGAAAATACATAATTTCCCAGTGCAAATCCGCCTTATTCTTCACATGCCCCTTTCCTCGTTTGTGATATCATCTCAAGCCCAAAAAGCCAAAAAAGCAAATATCCAATGGCAATAGTTGACGGCTAGAGCGGCTTTGTCACAAATCACAAGGCGAACGCCAATTGCACTAGATTTTGACTTTGACTTTAGTCTAGCCTTGCTGTCGATCCTGGACCTGGCTTCCTCGTCGTAGTTTGAATCCACTGAATACGCGACTCATTGAATGTCTTCGTCCCCCCTGAGCTGTCATTTCTGTGACGAGCTCGTCGACTCGGTCCATGGCATCGATGAAGACATGGAAATCAGCATCGTCTTCGTAGCACAAGTTTTCATCTCGAAGGGCCAGGTATTCGATTTCGTGGTTGCTGAGAGTACTTTCGTTTGATACTGTTGAAGATGTTCTTCTCGACTTGAGAATGTTGTTGCTTTGGCTGTTGATCGGGCTTGACATGATGGGAGAAACGACAGGGTCAATGAGATATCGTCTCTAAAATTGTGGTATAGATGAAAATAAAATACCAAAAGAAATCAGATATTACAAGGTATTGATAATGAAAGCAGAGGAAATGAAATTATGAAAGGCGGAGGCCGTAGGTATATATAACTTATACTAGTAGTTCGATGGACCCATATGTGGAGGGGTATACACGAATCTATTGAACGGCCGCATACAACGACATGATGAAAGCTGACATGCCGTGCTCCCATCAAAACATAGCGATGGCAAATCAGTCTATGATTGTCAGCTTCGCTTCCCAACGTAGTACCAATCAATTATTTGCCCGCACACAGGTACAGTGAAGTACATGACGGGTCCCTGGACCATTAATATCTAACGCCATCATCAGTCGCATTCCTCGGCATTGTCAGCCAGCATGGTGTGCAACACCCGCGTCCACACCTTGTGGAATATGTATGTAACTAGATTAGCGTCTTGCGTATCCCGAGTTGACACTACAGATGACGACTGCAACACGGGCGGGATAGTCGGATGCTAAACAAAGTAATATTTCTAACAAATGACATCTTATACAGCTTGGAGTGAACTCTTTTATTTCTTCTCCTCCGTCTTCTCCTCAGGCTTGGGTGTTGGCAGCTTGAACGACTCGGGTGTGCGGTCCTGTCCGGCTCCAACAGGCTCCCAGGCGCTGGAACCACCCTCAAAGTTACGGAAGGCCTGGGTGAGCTCAAGAGGCTCAGTGACAATACGCTTCTTCTCCTCGTCGTATCGAATTTCAGTGTAACCAGTCAAGGGGAAATCCTTGCGCAGAGGGTGACCCTCGAAACCGTAGTCAGTCATGATTCGTCGGAGATCGGGGTGACCAGCAAAGAAGACACCGTAAAGGTCGTACACCTCTCGCTCGTACCAGTTAGCACCGTCAAACAGTCCGGTGATACTGGGGACAGGAGAAGCCTCATCGGCGTAGGTCTTGACACGGATTCGGGAGTTGTGGCGGACCGAGAGAAGGTTGTAGACAATTTCGAATCGGTTTTCGCGCGTGGGGTAGTCGGCAGCAGTAACTGTGCTGACCTGGGTGAACTCAGCAGCAGTGTTGTCTGTCAAGTTTTAGTGAACGTCCTGCCATCAATTGGCACCATACTAACACTTGAGGAAGCTGAAGACAGGGTAGACACCCGAGGGGGAGATGTAGATGGTGAGCTCGTCCTTCCAGACGGAGAACTGCTGGATGTACTTGGGAAGGCAGCCCATCAACCAGGCACCATAACGGTGCATGTTGTCAGACTTGCTCTGGTACTTGTCGGCAGGGTTGACAATAGGGGCCTTGAGGGAGCCGATTTGATCGCGAGGGGCCTTTCGCAGGTTGGGGCTTTCCTTGGGCATTGCGACATATTGACGAGCCGTGTTGGACAAGCAGCGAATTGCTTGATCGTTGCGGACCTGGACGGAAGACTTCGCGGGTCGTAGAGCTGAGGCCAAAGCCCGGCTTCGAGAAATACTGGTCGCCATGGCCGGTTGTGTGACAATTCAAGGCCAATTGACGCTGGAGGAGGTCGTCGACGAAATACCTTATGGTGTTGGTAATGATGCCGCGAGCATTGGCTCGAGAATCTTAGCGGCAGAACAGTGAAACGGAATTGCCGTTGTTCAGCCGACGATACTGATTTACCTTTCTGTGCACCCCACTAGTGGCTGATAGAAGGTACTCACCTATCAGAGCTCCAAACTGCCCCGGATTCGATGACGGTGTATCATAACACGTGATGCTTCTGTGGCGCTAGCTCAATACTGCTTAGCTTAGTTTTTCATCTTTCACTTTCCCGCAGCCTTGGATGCATACCAAACACCGTTCCTCTCCTTGTACTCACATTTCCATTTCTGCCCATCGTATTTTGATCTTCCCATTTACTACCTTTCGAAATAATCACACGTTGTCACCATGGCGCCCCAAGATTCATTCATAGAAGAGGAGGAGGATACCTGGTATGTTCCACCGCTCGCTCGGGGGTTTGGTGCTCGCTGCGCACTGCTTCTTGGGTAATGTTAGGTGCCCGAAGCTGACGTCTTGACAGCCCTCTCTGCATCGAGGAGTTTGATCTCTCAGACAGGAACTTCCGACCATGTCCTTGCGGTTACCAGGTACGACAATAGAACTACAACCTCAGCTGCAGCTGACGTTGCGGCCACGTTTAACTAACCTTGGAGCTATAGGTGTGCCAGTTCTGTTTCAACAACATAAAGAATAACATGAACGGCCTATGCCCCGCTTGCCGACGACCTTACGACGAGAAGACAATACAGTGGAAGGTTGTCACGCAGGAAGAGTATGATGGCCCCTCCTTGCCACGTTGCCATGCTAACGAACCCCTCAGAGTTGCCGAGTTCCGTGCCAACATACAGAAGAACCAAAAGAAGCGGGCTACTGATCAACGACAAAAAGAGCTGCAAAAGAGAGAAGCAGAGAAAGAAAACCGAAAGAACCTCATCGGCGTACGCGTTGTCCAGAAGAATTTGGTCTATATCACCGGTCTTGCTCCGACTGTACGCGAAGACGAACTACTCAAGACGTTGCGAAAGCCCGAGTTCTTTGGCCAGTATGGCAACATCCAGAAGATTTCGATTAGCAATCGAAAGAGCTCGGATGGCCAGCACCAGTCCTTAGGCATTTACGTCACTTTCGAACGTCCGGAAGAAGCCACGCGTTGTATTACCGCTGTGCACGGGTCACAGAACGGCGACCGAGTGCTCAAAGCCCAGCATGGTACGACGAAATACTGCTCAGCTTGGCTTAAAAACGAAAAGTGTAGCAACCCCGGTTGTATGTTCTTGCACGAGCAAGGCGACGAAGAGGATAGCTATTCTCGACAAGATCTTTCTTCGATGAACAGCATTGCCTCTCAGAGACCCCTTCCTGGAGGTGGCTCGCGGTCCGCTTCTCGACAACAAGCTCCTCACCCTACGCCGCCGCCGGTCGTATCTCATCCTATGGCTCGCTCCATTAGTAAAGAGGGGTCCGAGAATGGTGCCGACGGTTCAGCATTGCCCTCTTCAGCTAACTGGGCACGTAATCCACAGAGGAGCCGTAGGGGTAGTCTTGCTACTAGTGGTGCTGCGTCAAGCCCTGCTATCTCGATGGCCCAGCCTGTAACTGCCGAGCCGGTGCCAGAAGAAGCCGTCGAGGAAGAAGAGGAAGAGGAGCTGGAGGAAGAGGAGCCCGAGCCTGAGGAGCCAGTGGCTGGACCCTCTAATTCCCGGTCTAGGGCACCTGAGTCACCCGCGCCATCTAAGAGCTTCGTTGATAGTGGCATCAGGGAAATTCTCAAGACATTAGGGAGCTGCCCCTGGCCACCATTCTCTGATGCTGGAGCAGACCAATACCCGCCCTTGTTTGATCCTCGTGGCGGTGAAAAGCGCAGAGCTATGCGCGAGGAGGAGGATTCTCGGTTGAGTGGTGAACAGGAAGAGCGCCCTGAGGCCCGCGAACCATCCGAAGGAGAACCCGAAACCGGTGGCAGTCTTGCTTTGGGAGGTGAACCCGAGGACCGCGACGTGTCGAATGACAACAGAGGTTTCGACCGCCGAGGCAGCACCCAGCCGCCTATTCAACGACTTTCCACTGATGGCTTATTTGGACCTGCGCTTACTGGAGCATCACCCTTTGGTCAAAGTTCAGGCAATCCTGGCTCACGGTCTATGACACCTCAGCAATTGTTCCTTCGATCTCAGAGCGGCTTTGCCGATGCGCCACCTGGTATTGCTAACCAAAGCACTGCCTTCCAGAACCAAAGCCAGAGCCAGGGTCAAGGCCACAACCGTCAATCGTCGAGATTCAGCTTTGCCAATGACAATGCTAGCTCTACGGCCAATGTCAAGGTTTCCGCCAACCCTCGTATCATGGCCCAGCAATCTTCCATGATGCCCAACACCTTCCAGTCGCAGGGCAGCAACCAGTTCTATGGTGCCTCAATGCCTGGACCTCCTCCCGGTCTCAAGTCGACCGGCACTCCTCCCAACATGTTCGGTCAGTTTGGTGGACAGGGCTTCGGTGCGCCCAAGGACAACTCGAATGAGCTCCTTCAAAGTTTAATCGGCCGCAGTCGGGCTGGTAACAACCAGTCCCACGATGCGGGAAAGCGTGAGTTTATGATTTCTTCTTTTTCAAACCAGTACCCACCATCCTCTACCTCCACCCCAGCTCCTGCTCCTGGACTCCTGCCGTCGCTCTACGGTGGTACACCTAGTGCATACCAAGACATGAACTCCAAGCAGAAGAAGAAGGGGAAGAAGCACAGACATGCTAACACTTCCTCCTCGGGGGGGAGTGGCTTAGTAGATCTTGCAGACCCGAGTATCTTGCAGGCGCGAATGCAGCACCAGTCACAAGGCAGCGCTGGAGTCGGACAGGGCTTGTTTGGTGGTCAGAGCCAAGGTGGGTACAATCATAATATGATGTATAACAACAATTACGGTGGAAGATGGTAGTTTTGATTTTCTCTGGAGTTTCAAATTGGGAGGCTGGATGCTTGGCGACCTCCTCTTCGACGTTTTTTCTCTTAATGCACAAAAGGGGGCGTTCTTCGGAAATCAGGTCAAGGCTAAAAAGGTGCCTACTATCTTCATCAGGGGGACACGAGTTTCAAACGCATTTATGATTCAGCAGACATTCGCAATGTCAACGCAGCTCAAGGAGGTCGGCTTTGCATCAGGCGTCATTTTTTTCTTTTTTGGGAAAACGGAGGGCGACATGAGAATATCTCAAGTCTTTGCATTCCGACTCTTGCCAGTCCTTGAGCGACTGTGTACGGGGGTTCACGTCAGGCAAGCCATCATCGTCTTCCACAAGCCCCCTATGTATGTTAACAACGTCGAACCAGCCGCCTAGGTTTGGCGGTAATATTGGTCAGAAATAGCAATACCCTTCTATTCTCTCCAAATCGCCTCTTGTCCTCGTCCCCCTGTGGAAGACGATGGTGCTCGCCGTAGCATGACCCTGTCCCCGAAATCTTGTATATAAATGGGGTGGTGTTCTCGTAGTGTAGTTATGCTTTGCTTTTGTTGCGTTCATAACGAGTGACTGAGCCTATGCTAACTATCGTTCAGATGATGAGCTCCCGTCATTGGACGAGGCTACGAACTCTGTCGATGCGTTGGTTTCCGACGATCCTATTCTCCCTGCAATTGGATTTGAAGGCCGCCAATCGGTCCCTCCCGGCTTGGCACTACCCCCCGGACTTCCACCCATCTCAAGACCCCCTTCTACCGCCAGCCATGGAAGATTGAGCAACCTTGTACCAGCGTTGCCTAAGATGCCACCGCCTGGTCTGTCACAAGGTGCTTTGACTCCAGATCAGTCACCCATGAAGTCAAAGCCGGCAACGCCCGTCTCAGAAGTAAAGAAGACCTTGAAGTCTTCGGCAGCCGAGAGCGGGCTTTCGAAGGAGATTGCGGCCGAGTCACAACCAAAGCAACCCAAGGGAATATCCTTGCAGGACGAGGATTTCCCGGCTCTGGATACACTCAAGAGCAAGAGTCGACCTGCAACGCCAACGCCCAAGCCCACTCCAAAGGCTAAGCGTAATGCTGAAAGAATCGTGGACAGAATGATGGCCAAGGCAGGGGCTAGTAAGGAGAGCAGCTCAGGCGAAGGGTCGAAGCCGCAAGATACGAAGCTTCAAGATAACAAGGCTCAAGGCGCAAAGGCCAAAGACATTAAAGTGCAAGAAACCAAGCCACAGGAGACGAAGGTTCAGGAGCCCAAGCCTACCCAGTCTACCAAAGCTACTGAGAAGAAACCTATTTCTGTCAACACTCACGTTGAGAAGCATATTGCACCCAAGTCTGGCGAGTCACCCGCAACGGCTGAGAAGCCCACCCCTGAAAACGCAGCCGCATTCCCCCCATTGCCTGCACCTTCATCAACTGTGACCCCATCTCCTGTTACACGAACAGGGCCGAAGACACTGCGGGTTGTTGCCGCTCCCAAGACAGAGGCACCTCCTCCCGCATCCCCTGCTCTGACTATGGCATCTGTTGCTCTATCGGGAACATCACGAGGTGTATCTGCTAGCTACAGACCCGACACACCTGCCAGCAGTGAGGTAGTTAGTGACAACGCCTCGGTAGTCTCCGCCTCTGTCACACACTCTCGTGCGAGCTCCCCACCTCCCAGTAGGATCGGATCTGCCGCAGTGAGGACCACAACAAAAAGCCAGCAACGAAAGGCTCGTAAGGACGTCTTGAAGCAGGAAACCAAGATGATTGCCGAAGCGCCTAAAGCTGAGCCCGAAGTCCATGCTCCAATTCTTGGACGAAAGAAGAAGCAGAAGAAGGAAAAGCCTGCCAAGACACCTCAGTCGGATGCCTCCACCCCGGCCGCGCAAGAGCCTGTCAAAGTTGATACACCCACTCCTGAGCCTTCGCAGCCAGAACCCACCAAGGAACCCGAACGAGAGCCGGAAGAGAAGCCCGCTAAGAGCAAGACTGCTCAAAAGAAGGCAGCAAAGGCCAAGGGCAAGGCCAAAGAGATTGAGCCTGAACCTGTTCCTCAACCCCTATCACCCGCCAAAGAAACAACCCCTGAGGCCCAAGAACCCCCCGAGAAGCAAGGACCTGGCCCCGCATCTGTCTTTGCTGAAATCAAGAATATTCTCTGGGCTTCCAGTGTGGACAAACTACAACTCTTTAAGCCTATTGCTGGTGGCTCATCTCGTACCGACTACAGTTCTGCCAACAGCAACGCCAACAAGGCCGAGCACTGTAAGGACTGCTCTTGCAAGTGTGGTGAGATTCAGGACGACGATCTTGCGGCACTGCGTGCAGGCAAACCTGTCCGCAAGCAATTTCATGTCGATGGCAGCCGTATGCTCATTACCCCCAATGGGGACTGCATTCGTGGCCTGACCCCAGAAGAAGAAGATGCTTTCCTTGAACTGCAGGCTGCTATTGCGGGCACAGCGGAGAACCCTGGATCATTCATTGCCCCAAGACACCAACCTGGAAGCGGAGCTTTCTCCCTGATTAAGGGCAGGGCTGTTCCTAACGGGCGTCCCAACATCTTTCCCACTACTGCTCAGCTTCAATCTCAAGACCCTATCGGGAAGCTCCAGCGGGAAGACGCGCTTAGCTACATCAACCAATACGTGCTGCCTCGTCTCAACCTGGGAGCCACCAACATGGGGTTTCCCAAGGGTGCGTCGCCCACCAAGGACGCTGCTGCTGCGAGCCTTAACTCCCTTGCTCCCTATTTCTACGGTCCTGATGCCGCGGCTGGAGTGGGCATCTATAGCCCTCCGGATGGAGCACGAGCGATGCAGGACTTCAGCTCAGCAGGTATGTCGGGCGAGGAGCGTGGAAAGAACTTTGGCATGGGTGTTGGTGGCATGCCCTTGATGAGTGTCGAGGATGCCGAAGGCGCACTGGCCATTGCTCGACGAGAGACGGAGAAGTTGGAGAAGGGACTGAACCAGGTTATTCGCCGCAACCGACGACTGGTCCTTGGAGGCAACAACTAGCCGTGTAATATTGTAACAACAACTTGTATTATCATGATGAGTTCGGTCTTCGGCATCATCTGCCTGGACAGGGCACTAGCGTACTCGATGGGAAAGCGATCTGTATAAAAAGTGACAGTATCAGTGTTAGAGAATAGGAACAATGAATAAAGCCATGAGCCCACTGAGATTTGACCTGCGTGTGGAGTGATTCTACTGTTGAAACTAATGAAATCCTAAAATATACATAAGTAACTAGTGTATTAAACGTTTTCCTCTCCTCGTTTCCTCTGGTGGGTATCATCTGGCGACTGTCGACGGCCTGCTCCAAGGGCCTTCCTTGCATCAGCCGTGGTCTGCCTCCTCCCTTCAGCCGACAAGGACTCACGAAGGCGTTCCATAAGCCTATCGAGAATCCACTCGGTCTCTTCCTGGCTCCCCATGAGCGGACTCCTATTGCCAACCCAGGACCAAGCCGTATTATGTTCCTGGTCGTGCTTTCCATCATGCCCTGCTTCGTGGGAGTCATCAGTTCTTTTGTTGTGGTGGTGATGTTGATGACGGCGATTCTTGGGTTTTGGCATAGCTTTGCGATGGGTGTTGGCGCTGCTTTCGTCTTCGCCTATGAGTTTGAGATACCATGCCCACTCTTCAAAGGAGTATTTGTGCGGTTTCTGGGATTTGAGATGTGTGGTGAGAACTTGAATCTCGGAGATGAGGAGGAAGTGGAAGTCGGTTCCAGTTGGTAGCTCGTCGTGGGCATCTCGAATACGAGATAATGAGCGACGGACTCGACTGGTGAAAGTTGAGTTGTTGCGATTGCGTTCTGGTCGTTCACTGTATGGGTCGTCGTCCCCAGTTCGAGGATCTTGAGGTCGTCCACGCGAACTATCCTCTCCCTCTTTCATGTTGGTGATAGCTTCGGCCGCATCGCCACTAGAATCCTGGGCTGAAGGTAGTTTCTTGACATGTCGAGGTGCCGGCGGTTCTTTGTGGTTACTGAACAACAGACCAAGTGTGCATCTGTGGATGATGTACTTGAGATCGTCCGAGAAACTGCCCTCTTCTCCAGGAAGGATAGTGACATTTCCAAGTCGCAGTGTTCCATCACGGATGAACTTGACAACCGTATCTCCGGCGTTGGATATAAGAACAGTCATAGTGGGCAGTGCAAGTAGAGACCAGAAGACAAAGAAGGACTTTCCAGCGTTGGAGGCAGGAGTCTTGTCGCCGTATCCGATGGTTGTGAGAGAGACGAAACAGAAGTAGAAACCATCAAAGTAATTCCATCCTTGGTAGTTTTCTTCGCATTTGACAAAGATGTAGGCACCCAGCAGCCACAAGATGAGCCAGGTGCTTGTAGATATCGCCATGGCCATCCAGCGTCGTCGAGATGATGTTTGAGCCTGAATTTTACGCATAAGCTCGAATTCACTCTTACGACGCTCGAATTCTGTTGCGGGGAGTCTCTTTTCTGAATCGTCCTGGGGAAATGATGATTGGCGCCGTTGGGGATCGCGGATAGGTTCGAGCATATCATCTTCGCCCCTCCTGGTCATACGCCGAACTAGTCGCCTGCGTTTCTTTTCCTCCATTCTGGCATCGACTTGACGTTTGCCTCGCTCGAGAACAAGACTCCGGATGGAACCAATGACCAGACCGAGACTGATGACGCCTACTAAGGCGTATGGCATCATAAGGGCTCTTCCAAGCGTGGTTGATGCTGTGTAGTCTCCAAATCCGACGGTGAATAGTGTAACATCTGCCCAGTAAACGGCATCGAGGTAGTTCCAGCCCTCAATGTTAGAGAAGACAAGGGCTCCGAGTAGTAAGTAGAAGAGGAACATGATTGTCTGCAGCATCAGTGTTCGCTGACTAGGCGTCAGGTTAAAGTCCTTGTTGTAATGACCGGTCCAGGCTCCGTAGAAAGTGACCAGCATGAGCGAAGCATCAACAAAGTAGAGAATAGCAGCCCACATGCCGTAGTAAAAGGCCTGCGACCAGATGAGTTCTTCGGTTGGATGCTTGAACCCCTCATACAAAGGACCAGCAGCTGAGCCAAGGAGAGCAATGAGAAGAATAGCAGAGATGTACCAGCCAATGATAGTAATAGGTTGAGCAATGGTGAAGCGAACACGCCGTGTCATGTTGAGCAGGAGGAACATGTTTGAGACAACGGCCATGGCCAGCTGAATAGCGTTGATTACAGTGAGCCAGATGGGATCGGCTACAAAGACGGCATTCTTGACATCTTCTCCAGGAGTCAAGTGTTGTCTCCATGGTCGAACGAGAGCGCATATACTAAACGCTGAGGCGACAGGGCCGAGGGTGCCAGCGATCATGGGGAATGCCGACGAGGCAAACCACCAGCGGCTGAGGCAAGTTAGATGACGAGAATGAAGAGTGTGACAGAAAGAAGATACACGTACTTTGGAGCGAGATGAGCTTGATCATTTTCTATACGCTTGTCATGAGAGACGGACTCTTCGATAATCTCAGTCTCCTCCTCAATATTGTTTCCAAGATCGCCGTCATCCATGGGTATTTACGCAGCCTAGAGCGGCCGAGACAAGCGTGACGTTGAATGTAGAAGAATACAGGGCATTACATATAATGAAGTAATTATGTTGAGGCTCTCGTGGGAATAAGAAGAGAGGACATGGAACAGACTATGTTATAGTTACACCGTTTTAGGATCCCCAATAAATAAGAGTGAAAGAATTCTTGGCATAATGGAATGGATGGGAGAATCACTTGATAGCGCATGACGTTGCGTACCAGTGATACGGTATTTAAAGGGAGTGCTGTAGTAGTGGAAACGGGTTTTTTAATCACGAGCTAGGCCAACTTTCCCAGATCAGATCTTCTCACTAAGGATTTGGTCTGGCCTGTCAGAGACAAGCAGGGTCATTCATGTGTTTGGAGAATCTGGGGTTGATACATTAGAGAAATAAGCCGCGGATATGGCGGCTCTGGTTTGGTAGAGGATCTGCAGGATCAAGGAAAGGACGGCAATTATGGTACTCAAGGTTCAAACTATTATGTCTAATTCTCTGGTTAATTCCTAGTTCAAAGGACATCTTGAATTGACTTACATTGAATCGAGTCTTATCTCCGTATCGTTATTTGCAGGATCCCGATTTAGTTAGGCGGGCCAATGACATGCATCAAGACAGGAATTGCTCTTCATCTCCACTCCATCAACCAAATCAGTCTTTCTCTTGCCAACCGTCTTCAACCTTGTATCCTTACAAGTCTTCGTATATCAACACCTCAACCAATCATTTGTTTCTCGTCGCTCTTTACTCGAACAAAGTTTATTTAGCCGTTGCTCATTTCACCGTCTCACGTGGCTTTGTTATTGCTTTGTTAGAGAATTAGGCCTGTCCCTGCGCGTCATTCTTGCTTCCCTTCAAGGATCATGTAAGTCATACCCAGTATCATCAGCCTTAACAATAACTAATACACCATAATTCAGTCTCCCATCAACACGTTTCAGCGTGTCTCTTGTTCACCAGTAATGCGGTAGCAGCATGCAAGGATGCCTTCCTTTTCATGCCCTTCGTCGCCATGGTCATAAACGACTCATCGGCTCTTTGCCTAGACACTCATGGAGGCTTTACAGCTATCAGAGTCATCAGCGTGTTGGAGTGCGATGTGGCTCAGCTGGCTATGTGAGCATCGAGTTAGTCACCAAAACTCAATTACTATAAACCATCATGACTAACGGTTTCCATAAAGTCTCATGAATATCGCTGAACAGCCAAACTCTCCCCTCTTCATCTACTTACCATCCGCACCTTCAACCAACAGCCAGCCAGCTCCAATACCCAGATTCCTTCAAGGCAAACCAGTCGCCAGCATCAACTACCGATGGAGCTCTTTTGATCAAGAGGAGGCAGATTCATCCTCTGTTGATGATGTCTGGCCAACGCCTGTCCATGATACTTTCTTCGCCTACCAGTGGCTCGTAGAAAATCTTTCACCGGACGGCCTCAAACGGCGCGATATCTACGTCTATGGATCTCACCTAGGAGCCAGTCTCGCCACGTCTCTTGCGCTCACAGAGTCACAACCGCACAAGCCTTTTGCAGTCCGAGGCCTGGTGTCATACAATGGCATCTACAACTGGACCATGTTCTTTCCCGACCACCCAGTAAACCATCCTGGTAAATACACCAAAACCTACCACAGGCCTCGCGAGGGAACGTACATGCACCACCTCAAGCAGATGCTGCCGACCTTCTTCCAATCTACGGCAGACTTGTTCGACGTCTTTGCGAGCCCAAGCCTCTTCTTTCACAACCCTGGAGTAAAAGTCCCTTCGTCTTACCACCTGTCGGAAGAAGAGTCCGCTGCCATCGAACTCCTGGCCAACCCACACGCTGAGAATGATCCTCCGATGAAGGCGCCGCGCAGGTCACGACTGGTGTTTCCACCCCGCACATCCACGCTCAAGATCCCCGAGACATTGCTGCTGTACGACCTGCTTCCTACTCCACCACCCACGAACAGGCCTGGTAGACCAAGGTCCGCAAAGCAGTGGGGAAACAGTCTGGAGATGCAGGCTAGAGAGCTGGCAGAGATGATGCACTCTAGTATCGAGAAGGTCGAGCTCAAGCAGAGAGGTCTATGGGATGACGATATTGGTTTCTATGAGAACGAGCAGAAGAGAAGAGTAAAGGTTGAACGAGCTGGGGAAGAGTCCCCGAGCATGGAGCTGAGTCCGAACGGGGAGCGGCTTGTTGAACAATGGTTGACAGAAAGAACCGTACCAAAGAAGATCCAATCTCACTTGTAACTGGATATACCTACTGTAAGATAACTTTGCACTGTACAATATTAGACGTCGAATTCAGATTGGTCTGACATTTGGCGTGGCACAGCACTAAAGCAGTGACGGAACATTGAAAGCTTAACCGGTGGGGACATTGCTTTTCTTGGATTCAATCCCTTGTCCCCTGGCTTTGTTGTATCGTCGAGTCTAGAACGAATGGCTGAACCACGTTATCAGCCAAGTCAGGTCACGGCGTACAGACTCGTGATAACGTCAATAGACCCTCGACACTCAAGCAGAAGGACCCAAAGAACATTCCATCAAATAACCGAGAAATAACATTATGCCTTGACAAGAAAGGGTCCAAAGCCTGTTTGTCACTGAGACCTCAGCTGTGGTTCACTTTCTCCGAGATGAGAAGTGGGCCAGCGGCTAAACATGCACGCTGTCGTCAGTTTAACAGGGCAGGGCACTTTGAATATTAGTGGCAGTGGTGCACATGTCACAAGGTCATGTCTCTTATTCTGGCTTTTGGACCCCTTGATCTGGAAATTTCAGGTACCCTCTTCAGTTTCAGTTCTTATTCATGAGAATGTAGATGGAAAAACTGCAATATCAAATACGAAACGCCCCTTGCTATTCAGTCCTTCCACGAACCAGGGGTAATCATAATTGACAATCTCCAATAATCATCTTATCCAGTGACTTACATCCATTCAAGGGTGACAGCGCTTCCAGTTACGGTGGATCCACTGACACCACCCCTAGTGACGCTGGAAAATGCTTGTTTTTCAGTGGACGTCTCAGATCCTCAATCCCTGGACAAGGATGCTTCAGTCCCATTGAGATTGGATGTCACCCACTACCTGCCCGACCTTGAACAATGTGTCGTCGTGCACGACTACTGTACCATGGCTGAGTCGTTTCATCTCCCGTCTTTCCGCCGCTATCTTCATCCTTTAACCTTTCTCCATCCTCCACTTTCTTTCCATCTTTGCTCTGACACGATACAATCATCAAGCCCTATCTGGTATGTCCCTGCTCACCCAGTACGAAGCTTATCCCAAGCTTCAACTTCATGGCAGTCCTGTTCCAGCTTCGTGTACAGCTGCTACAATAGCTTACGCAGCTTGTTGACAGCATAAGCTGACCATCGCGCATAGAGAACCACGGTTTCTAATTCATAACAGTCATCATGCCTGGAATTCGTAAGTTTCGAATACACAGCTCTCGACTACATCTCTGACAACCGTTATACAGCTCTGCACGCCCTTGACAACTTCAAGGCTAAGCTTAAGGCTGCCTTCAAAAAGAAGGATAACAAGGAAGAAGCCAAGCCAGCTGAGCAGAAGCCTACCGAGACCAAGCCCGCCGAGACCAAGCCTACCAAGACTGAGGCTGCTCCTCCTGCGCCAGCCAGTACGTTTTAGCCAACACGATCTTCTACATACATCTTTACTGACAGATATGTCCTACAGCTGAGCCTGCCCCTGCTGCAGCTCCCGCTGCTCCTGCGGCCGAGCCTGCTAAGGAGGCCAAGCCCGAGACTGAGGTCAAGCCTGAAGCTCCTGCAGCTCCCGCCGAGCCCGCAAAGACCGTGGAGACCGCGCCTGGTACGTTGAAAGATAAGACAAACTCGAAAAGCTTAAACTGACTTTTATAGCTCCTGCTACTGAGCCCGCCAAGCCCGACGCTGCCCCGGCCACTGAAGCTCCAGCTCCCGTTCCCGAGCCTGCCAAGACGGAACCCGCACCGGTCGCTGCCCCGGCTGAGCCAACTGCCCCCGTCGCCGAGACACCTGCTGCTCCCGCGCCCGCCGCAGCTGATACCACTCCTGCAGCTCCCGCTGAAGCTCCCAAGGAAGAGGAGAAGAAGGATACCCCTGCTCCCCCTGCTCCTGCCCCTGTGGCCTCTGCTTAATCAGAGCGCTGCTTTCTATTATGCAATCACCGACAGACATGTATGGTGTTGTGTAGATTGTGTTGTGTGGTTCAGTTGTTGTCATAGAGGCATGTGTTCTTTAGTTGCTTGAGACCTGGCAAATTTGCCTTGGCCATGTCTATTCCCTTTTCTCCTAGCAGTTGGCCGGATACCCCGAGAGAAAAGTGTTGCGATGCTTTGTTTCAGATCTATACCCGCTTTTCCATAATTAATGCTGAAAGGACTATCTATATCATGCTCGTCAAATTTCCGTAATATGCACCTGGCATCTCTCAGTACCCAGTCAGGTGGGTAACAGAAGAATTGTCCTCTAAAGCCTAGGCTGTCAAAACAAAGTAGTTTAAGTGCTGGTCTAAGTTTGCATAAGGTAACTGAATTCTTTCGTCTCTTATGCTTTCGGTAGCCAATCTTTTTAACACCGTGACGAGTACACCTCGTTTTCTCACGAGTCCTTGGCCCACGGCGCCTTGGTGACAGTGATTTGTGCGCTCGTAGATCCCGAGTCGGGTCCGCCTCTAGGTGGTCGTGCAAGCGACCCTGTGTTGGATGCTGATGGTGGCATACGAGAATAGGGAATGCCAGGACCTGATGATGGGGGCATTCTCGTAGCCTGGGCCCAAGGTGCGGCTGTTCCAGCCCCTGCTTGTGCTGGAGGTGCCATGGTTGCCGGTTGATTTGCCATATGGACACTCTGGGTCGGTGTTGTAGCATCTGGATCGATGTCCCAAGAGAAGAGCGATCCAAATGGGAAGTGTTGGACAACAGGAAATTTGGATAAGACTTCAGCATTGAACATCTTGATCATCCCCTTGTTAATCTTTCCCCAACCGTCACGAATACCTGAGATATCAAAAAGGATCGGACTGTGTTCCCAGAAAGGACCCTTCTTCACGTCGTTGATGAAGCCAATGGCGGAAAAGTACATGTTTACTTGACGCTGATCCTCAACCACGGCAGCTTTGGTGACGTCGCTGGGCTTGGGAGCACCTTTCACTGATCCCTCCAAAGGCATTGGTTCATTCTCGTTGATCGGTCGTGTAAGCTGCGCTGAGCCGAAAATGTAGGGCATAAAGGAATGGTCGTCGAGGCCCCAGACGCCGTGGGAACCAGCAGGTTCAAGGGTATATGTCAAGATCAGCTTTCTTGCGACGTTGAGGTATCTAGGAATGTCAGCGGTGTCTTGTTTGTAAGTAGTAAGTAAGTTACTTACGGCTCGATGACTTTAAGAACAATCTCGCGCTCGATTTCACCACCTTGTTCACCATCTTTGAAGAAGCCCAGCTTCCATAGACAGCCGAGAAAAGCGACGAAGCTTAGCTCATGTCCGGTTCCATAGTCCAATCGCTGTACACTTCCGAACCCGCCAAGAAGATAGCCTGAGACTTCCTCCTTCGCCTTGCCATCGCCAACTTTAAGGGTTTCCCCTAGAAGCCCCTCCCCAAGCAGCGCATCCAAGCGCTCTTCGAAAATAGCATACCACTTGCGGAAACTAACGTTGCCGAATCGGCGAGGACCAGGATCAGGTGGCGCTTCGTCGATGAAGCTTCCAATCTTTCCCAAGAGAGCTTGTAGGGTCTGAACGGATGGTGTTGTCGACGGCTTCGAGTTGAGGGGAAAGGTGCGGGGGAGGGGCGACGAGGGTTGATTACGAGGACATAGGGATCGGTTGAGCTGGAGAATGAAGACGCCAATGTCTCGGTAAGCTAAGCTTGTGAGGAAACGAGCGACGTCGGGGCCTTCGTTGATGCGCTTCGAGGGTTTGGTAAAGGCTGGCGCGGAGCTCAGGTCTAAAACCTCAAGCGCATTGAGCTTTGGAGGGGCAGTGGACGTCATATCGATGATAGTGAGACACCGCAGTCACGAATCGTAAGAGGGCGCGGTTATTGTAGAAAAGAGTGCTTCGTTCTGATATAAAGAACGACTTTTTAAGAAGACATGGAGATTGGAGTGGATGATGAAGCTTGGTTGAATCTGAAACGAATGATGTTGGTTGAATTTAGTCAGCTGTTAGTAGTCTTTTAAGCTCTTCAATCGGCACCCTTGAGAAGTTATTGGATGCTAGCGACAGGAGCGGGTTTCAAAGGATAGCCTAAATATTGGGCGAATCTCGATAGCATCGAACTTGCATTAGACATTTTCTGCTTAAATAACATAACTCGGATCTATAATATCTTTGTCTTGATGTTTGTTGGTTTGAAGTCGATGAGATGAATACGTTCCTTCCTCCATGAGCTTCGCCCGTGCCCCACTTCCCGTGGGACGTCTTTGGGCAACGCGCTTGCCCAGCTTGCTTGTTGGTGGCAGGCAGCTGTTAACTTTACAACATTTGTTTATACTCATCAGGTTACCCCAACGATCACCCGTTTTAAATGTAAAATTGACCTTCAGATCTCTACTGGCAATCTTGTAAGACAGGTCATCTATAATCGTCTGCATGCCGCGACGGCACGTTCAAGTTTGCCGAGTTGTCGCATCGCGATAACAAAGGATCAACATGGCGCGGCTGCGGTCCGGACCTAGGAGAACTGAATTAACAGCTGAGTCTGAAAACGCACAACGAACCAGAAGACATTCAACAAGATCCTCTGTTCCTGTGCAAAGCATTGAGGAAGATGAGATTGCACCCGTGAGAAAATCACGTCCACGATCGACGGCGCCGACCAAATCCCAAGACGAAACCTCGTCAAACAAAGGCCGGGTTACACGATCGAATAAAGGGAATGCACCTCTTGCTGCTTTACCTGCGGATGGTTCACGAAAACGTCGCTCTGACATCGGTGCAGTCCGGAAGAGGTCATCAAAACGTCAGCGTAGCAGTAGTAACGAGCCTGCCGAAAAAGAGCCCCCCCTTCAGTCAGATCAAGAGGTCAAGGAGGAAGTTGATGATAAGAACACTTCCCTTCCAAGGGAACTCTTTGATACAATCAATGAGAACCTTGGCGTTGTCGATGTGAAAAACAAGCTACCGAAGCTTCGACCGGGCACGAGTGTTGAGAATGCTGTTGAGGACGACAGCAGAGCCGTTGCTCATGTTGACCATTCAGACGAGGCCGGTGCTGAAGAAACGATCGTAGCCGCAACTGGGGAACAAAACGAGAGCCAAGGTTCAGTTGGAAACTCGGCCGAGACAGAGGCTGAACAGGAACAGCAACAGCTTGAACCAATTCAGTCAGAGGCACCTCAGTCAGCGCAACGACTTTCCCAGTCCGATGCCTCCCAAAGAGAGCCTTTGCGACCTAAAAGACGAAAGGGAAAACGCCAAGGTAAAAAGGCTGCCTACGTTGAGCCCGACAATGACGCCAGAGATCTATCACCAGAGCACAGCCCAGAGGTTTCACGAGTCAATTCAACACAGCCAACTGAATCCAGAAATACCCAGTTCGAGAAGATTGTATACGATCATCCTGAATCAGAAGAGGAGCGCCCGAGTCAAATCGTACTAGGCAAAGGATCACAGAAGGCATCTGCGTCACCTGATGAAGACAGTCGAAAGACGAAGCGAGGCAGAAAGAGAAGCAGCCAACCTGGTCAGCAAACAGATGAAATTGTTACGCTACAGCAAGAGAAGCAGCGGCAGTTAAAAGAGCGGCAGGAAGAGGAAGAGCAGGAGGCAGAGCAGGAGGAAGAGCAGGAGGAAGAACAAAGTGACTTCAACTGCAGCGACAACGAACCCGAGGTTGACTTGGAGCCTGACGCATCACATCCAGCTGAAGACTCGCTTGTGATCGATGCGCCGCCCGACGGTTTCCAAACAGAAGATTCCATACCCACCACCCGCTTGAAACGCTCATACGTGCAAAAGCTTGTGCACGCAATGACACTTGCGGGATGGTTGAAAAGAAGACAATGGGTGGGGGATATTCTTGAAAAAGCCGAAGACGTGAAGTCGGATGACCAGCAGGCTGACCGTGTGCTCTCAAGAAGAATCCTGGCTCAACTCTTCGACATGTACAATTTGTGCAAGGGGATTCCGCGATCTCTAAAGCTGGCTCAACTAGGGTATCTGCGTGAACATGCGACACAGCTTAGGGCCTTGATCAGCAACCTTCGCCAGTCGATTGATCTATTCATCAACAACATAAATGCCAACATGAGAGAGACCAGCGCAGAGCATGTGAGCATTGGCTATAGATCCGTTGCGAAACTTCACAGACGCATTATACCTATGTTGGTGCTGTTGCTCGATACAACTTTTGAAGCCGGGTGCGGAGCTCCACGAGAAGGTGAAAAGGCTTCGCAGCAAACTGGAGAGTTCACGGTGTATCTGTTAGAGCCTCTAGAACGAGCCTCAGGTTGGGCTTATAGACTCTCACAGGTCGTGAATGGCTGGTACGAGCTGCATCCTCCCAGGAGGGAACAGGACAAAGAGACCAAGGCAAAAGAGAACCGCGTCATGTTCCATGTTGCCGCAACCGTGTTCCAAGAACGTCTTGAGAAAGCTATGAGAGACCTTGACAAGCCCAAGGTGCCGCCAGAAGTACTGATGCAAAGAGACGAAGCTATTCGACAAGAACGCGAGGCTGAAAAGGAGCGACGCCGGGAAGGCCAAGACCTTCAGATGCAGCGCTTCCTTGACTCAATTAAAAATATCAAGCCGACTGAACCACGGTTGAGGATGAGGCCTTCCCAGCAATCACTACTCGCTCCCCCCAGGACAAGCCAATCAACTCCTGCCGCAACTCAGCAGTCGGAGGCGGAGCTTTATTACCAAAAGCATGGATGGCATTTGTGGGAAGATGATCAGCTTCTTGGCTTGATCAGGACCACGTCCGATCCCAACTACGAGAACTTTCGACAGATGCTCCCCAGCCGAAGCGCTGGTGAAATGAGAGAGCGGTCGAGATATCTGAAATTAGTCATGCGCAACAAATATGAACGTAGAGGAGTCCGACCACCTGGATGGTGTATGGAGGAAAGTTGACGTTCAAGCTGACAGCATGTGAAGTTATTGGAGTTGGAGTTATATGCTTTCACGATACCCGGAAAAGCTTCCACGATACGTTTTACACGACTTGAGCTGGACTTGACATGCCCAGTGAAGTGAAACATAGATTCATATGTGTATTTTAGCGGTTAGGAGTTTATCTTCTTGTTATCCCAATTTGCGATTGCGAATAGGACATGGCATGTTCAAGGCTTCCTTTCGACAGCATAAGACCGGATCGGAAAGAAGCCGGTTTTAATGATCAGCAATCAACTTGATATATTGTTTCGTGCTACTGATGGATGTTGTGCTTCTACCAACAGCGCTATGCCACATCATTGAGTCCCCCAGCGTAGCATCATCTACCTGTCACATTTCCTCGTAGGGAACAAGCACTAGCAATATCGCCAGCGCATGAACAAAGATACTGGTAAATACGTAGTACCTTGATGCCTTAGACACTTGCCTTACTTTACTTTACTTGTTGTAGACGTATTGTTGTTTATTATTAGGTCTTTTCGATATTCAAGATTGATCACAGACTCTGGAATTGGTTGAACCGTCTTTCCGCCACATGTGATATGTCTAGAGTACGCTTGCCCAAGCAAGCAAGGCGGCAAATCAGCTCTAGATCATTTATGGTAAAAAGTCAACAGATCAGGTTTATTTTGGCTGCCCTTACGCGTTTTCTACGCGGTCGGGCCTGGGAGATTTGATAGACTCAGCCATAAATAGGGATTTCGCCCCTTGGCCTTTTGTCTTTGGGCTTTGTACGGTACTGACTCACCACCAAAAACATGGGGCTTACCTGGCAAGCGAAGGTTTGTATTCTTTATATGGGTTACTGGAAGATACCCAGGTCGTGGCTCGCATTGCATTGCCGTGCATTGCATACAGTAGTGCTTCCATTAGTTTAGGGTGCAGCGGGTCGTTTGCATGCAGGATCAGATGTTGCCCAACGTTCAAGAAGATTCCCGCGAAGTGTCTCAGCAGCAAGACTAGTAATTCTACAAGTCTAGTACAAGATCGTCTTGGATCAAGACATGGAAAGAATGTCTAGTCACAGAGTAATGTCCATCCTTCCACTCGTAAAAACCACCCTAGACCACCCTCATATTAGATCTTGGGTCAGGAACCAACAGCTGGAGAGCTCAGGGCATGGCAGCCACCCGCGCGTAGCCCAATGGAAAGACCCCTGAAATGGACGGGCAGTGGACGGAACCCCTGGAACGGTCGCTACAGGCCGGCCGCTGAACACTGGGGTCCATCAGGGCCCTAACGAGAGGACTGAGCAACGTTAGTGGTCGGTGATGCTCCACTTGGAGCTTCCAAGCCATGGAAATGGGAGGAACAGCTTGGGATTGATGGATCACAAGGCAAGGCAAGGTGATGGACATGGATGACCGCCCCAGACCTAAGTCAGGTACGTATCCATACCATATCCATCCGCAATCTAATATCCCGTCCTCTCCATCGACAAGACAGCTCAGCTTTCTTTTCCACTTCCTTTCCACCCTTTTTACTTCCATTACTACTTCTCCTCTCTCTTGGAAGCTAGCGGATATCGAAAGTAAAAGGAGTCTTTGTAGTCTTCTTTGTCTGCTTCGTTGCAAGCTTTCTTCTTCACGTTCCTTATTTCTATCTATCAATTTTATTCCCTGCTCCTTGTTATCTACCTAGACTAGGAGCTACCGGCAAAGTGTAGTTTTGCTGGATAAAAAGGAGACCACCCCAAGGTAAGATTAACACGGTCCCTATCAGCTCATACCCTTGCCATAGCTTGTGGCGATTTATTCTATTGTCTCTCGATCGTTTTGGAATAACAGTCGAGCTTCATTGCGAAACGGCTGATCTAGAAACTTTCGTGCGACTTCTTTTATAAACTCAATTCAACCCGACTCTGGCTGGTGGCTTCTGGCTTTGCTAACGCTACCGCTCTTAGTATACTACTTTTAATACCAATTCAACCCCGCGAAAATGTCTGAAACCGAGAGCTTCGACGTCGTTCAGCATGACGAAGCTGTCGCTTCCCAGTCAGATGCTGCTACCCACACCGAGCCTGAGCCCGAGCCCGAGAGCCCTCAGGCAGCGGCAACTCCTGCGACTCCTTCGTCTCCCGATACACCAGTGAAGGAGAAGGCAAAGGAGAGCCCCGGAGCGAAGCCAGCTCTCAAGCAGCCTGGCTCGGCTTCTGCGACTGCTACTCGTCGACCTGGAGCTACAGCTTCCTCTTCGACGGCCAAGCCCACCACCGCCTCGAGCACTCGTGCCCCTGGAGGTCTGAGCAAGCCCCCAACTCGCCCCCCTGGTTCGACTGTTCGCCGTCCCCCGACTGCAACCTCTATGTCGAGCCACCGAAGCCGTCCCAGCATGAGCGCTAGCGAAGATGACAGGAAGTCGACCACCTCCTCCATTGCTTCTGCTCGTAGAACGAGCTCTATCGCGTCTAGCCCAGCCAAGACTGCTGAGAAGAGAACCGTGGGAGCTACCGGTTCGACAACTGCTACCCGACGACCTGCGTCTACGACGACCGCTGCTCCTCGAACCGGCACCACCACTAGCCGAACCGCGGCCACTCCTAGTGCCTCTGCGACGCGAACAACTGCTACTCGAACAACGGGTGCGACACCTACTGCAAGCAAGCGACTTTCTACCTCTGGATCTTTGACTGCTGCATCTCGAACAACGGCCCGACCTGCTCCTTCTGCGGAGGCTGCCAAGGAAATCGAGGCGCTCAAGGCCAAGTTGGCAGAAGGTGAGAGCGAAATCGAGACTCTCAAGGCAGAGGTCAAGACCTCGGAGGAGAAGATTGCGGAGCTCACCGAGAAGATTGGCAAGGAGTCTGCCCCCACCGGTGCGCACGACAAGCCTGCCCAGGACAACGATGAGGCCCTGGCTACCCTTAAGTCCGAGCATGAAGCCGCTATTGCTGCTCTCGAAAGCCAGGTGACCGAAGCGAATGAGAAGCTTCAGGCTGCGGAGGGTGATCTTGCGAAGCTCCGAGTTGATCTGGATGCCGCTGTTAGCGCTAAGGAGACCAGTGAGACCGAGCTCGATTCGCTCAAGAAGCAGCTTGAGTCCGCCCAGGCTGAGAGCGAGGAGAAGCTCAGCTCCAGCCAGGAGGCACTTCAAAAGGCCATTGAGGAGCATGCTACCAAGATCGAGGAGCTCAAGACCTCGCTCGAAGCTGAGAAGGCTTCCGCCATCGAGGCTATTGAGGCCAAGCACAAGGAGAGCCTCGACAAGGACCAGGCTGATTCTTCTTCTCACGAGACTGCTTTGGCTGATCTCAAGGCCAGCCATGAGGCTGCTACTGCCGAATTGCAGAAGAAGATTGATGAGTTGACATCCTCTCAGTCTGCTCTGGAGTCTGCCAGCGACGACAAGCTCAAGACCGAGCAAGAGGAGCACAAGACCAAGATCTCATCTCTGGAGGCCGAGGTTGCTGAGTCTAAGGCGAAGCTCGAAGCTGCTGACAATGATGCCCAGACTGCCAAGTCTGAGATTGATTCTTTGAACAGCCAGATTACCCAACTTCAGTCTAGCTTGTCTGAGAAGGAGTCTGAGCTCGCGAGTGCCAAGGAGGACCTTGTTAAGGCTCAAGAGGAAGCCACATCTCTCAAGGCTGCCGCCGAAGAAGCCCAGAAGTCTCTGGCCGAGAAGGAAAATGAGATCGCCAAGGTTAAGGAGATGCACGAGGAGCGCATGAAGAACATCTCCAAGGATTACGAGACTGAGATTGAATCTCTCCGAGGAGATGCCTTCTTCAAGCGTAAGTACGAGGAGCTCGAGGCTCAGCACAACGAGCTCCAGACCTCCTCTTCAGAGGCTGCCGAAGGCCATGGTAAGGCTCTTGAGGCTGCTAAGGCTGAGCATGCCACCGCTGTTGCCGCTCTGGAGGAGAAGGAAGCCGAGTACCAAAAGAACCTCGATGCCCTCCGTGCCAGTCATGCTGAGGAACTTGAGGCTTCAAAGAACTCTGCTTCCGGAGACCATGATGCTCATATCGCTGAGATCGATTCTCTGAAGGAGAACCATGCTAAGCAGCTTGAGGTGCTCAAGTCTGAGGGTGCCAATACCCACACTGAGGAAATTGAGTCACTTAAGGCTGCCCATGCTAGCGTCTTGGAGGCCATGAAGAAGGAGTATGAGGAGGACAAAGAGAAGCTGGTCGCTAGCCACCAGAGTCAATTGGCTTCTACCAAGGATGCCGGCGAGACTACACATGCTACGGAGATCGCCAAGCTCATGTCGGAGCTTGACAGCGCTAGAGAGTCTGGCGAGAGTGCTCATGCTGCTGAGTTACAATCTCTGAAGGCCAAGCTTGAGGCTGAAAAGGAGGCAAGTGACAAGGAACATGCTGAGGCTTTGGCCAAGGCTCAAGCCGGGATCGATGCTGCCAAGTCTGCTGGCGATGAAGCACACGCTGCTGAGATCGCCAGTCTTAAGGCTGAGCTCGAAGCTACCAGGGACGCCGCTAAGCAGTCTTTGGAAGCCGAGTTGGCGGCCTTGAGAGCCGAGTTGGAACAGACCAAGAAGGCTGGTAATAGCCAGCATGACGAGCAGTTGGCCACACTCAAGGCTGAGCTTCAAACCGCCAAGGAAGAAGTTGAGAAGGCCCGCGAGTCCAATTTGGAGGCCATCGAAATGGCCCGCTTTGAGCTTGAGAAGGAGCATGCCGATGAGGTCGAGAAGCTTCTGGCCTTCAACGGCGAGGTTATCGAGCGCATGAAGCAGGAGGGTGGTGATGCCAAGAAGGAGCTCGAGGAGTTGACTAACGTCCACACCAAGGCCATCGAGGATATGATGGCTGAGCACAGGAGCAACAACAGCCACTTGGAGGACAAGCTTGCCCAACAGGCTGCGTCCAACGCCGAGCTTGAGACTGCTCTGAAGGCTGCTCAAGAGGCTCTCGAGAAGTCTCAGCAGGAAATCGAGGAGCTTTCCCAGCTCTACGCACAGGAGAAGACCGAGCGATTCACCGCTCTTGCTGAGCTTGAGGATGCGAAGAACTCCAAGCCCGACACTGCCGAGGCCGATGCTCTCAAGAGGGAGCTTGCCACAGCCAAGAAGTTCCACGAGGATGCTCTGGCCGGTGCTGATGCCGAGGCCAAGGCATTCCAGAATGAGCTTGAGGCTACCAGGAATAACCTGGTAGCCGCTCAGGGACAGGTCACAAGCTTGACAGACGACCTCAACCTTGTTCAGAAGGATCTCGAGGCTTTCAAGGCTGAGGCCGAGGCAGGCAAGAAGACTGCCACTGCAGACTACCAAGATCTCAGCGATAGCATGACCGCGCTTGTCGAAGAGGCCAACACCAAGGCTAAGGAGCTCCAGGCTAAGCTGGACGAGACCGTAGCCAAGGTCGAGGACAGTGAGAAGAAGGTCGAGGTCCTCGAGGCCCAGCTCAAGGTGAAGGATGCCGAGATCGCAGAGGCCAAGGTATGTTTTCACGGCGCAAATTGTGGTGAATACACTTACTTACAGTGATAGGCCAACGCTGCTGTTGCCAAGCCAAAGGGACTCTCAGCCAGCCGATTTGCCAACTCAGAGGAGGGTGACGACGACGCTGCTGCCAAGGAAAACGCGGCAGAAGGTGAGGAGATTGATGACCATTCCTCAGTAGCACTTGCTTCGGTGCGGAAAGCCCCTGCATGATGCACTCCCCCGATCCTATCCAAATCATGCGACGTTTTGGTCTGCACAGGGCTAACATATATGGCTTTTAGATAAGTAAGGCTAGGCTCACAGCTAAGCAAATGGATACCCTCGATAGGGAAATGAGGGATCGCAACTTGCAGTGAGTACACTTTAGATTCGGATACGAAGTGACCGACCGTACTGACTGAATGCAGGATTTTGAGGTCCATCACGGACGTCAAGTCGCCAAAGCTGGGCAGTGAACATCACTATGAGCAGCAACAATTCGACCAGCAGCAGTACAACTAAAGAGACATGACATACGGTTTCATTTCGCTTTCTGTTGTGTTGTGACTTTACTTTTTAGTTCTGTGTAATACCCGCAGCTTCCTGCAGAGCTGCAATTCTGCTTCTTGCTTTTATATCACATACAACATCATCGACAAGAATCATAGGATATCGGAGGTAGAATGGATGGAGGTGTTTAGACCGTCGATACTTGGCATGTAGGAGGAAAAGAGATGGCGTGGGATGGATGTGTGGGAGTCATACAAGTATGTACGACATTGTCGAGAAGAATTGACGATACCCTGGTTCAATTTGAATCTGTCAACTACTGTACAGTTCTGTGATGATGTTATGTAGATGGGCCATCCATTGGTCCATGGATTCATGCTGCAACTCTTGACTGACGCCTTGAACATGAGCGATAAGCATTGGAACTCGGGCGTTTGAATGGTGTAAACCTTAATAGCTTTGATGCAGAAACCAAAACTGCAGGTTCCGTCTAACCGCTTGGCTTTGTTGCTGCATCAGCTCTTCACCAATGGCCAATTGTGCCGAATAATTCTCCCAAGAGCGGAGACTCATGCATCCGACTGAGACGGAATGACGTTTACCTATGAGCTATGTATTTGTATGCATGTCTCTGCTGTACTTTACTTATCCCCTCACAACAATTCTCTCATATCTCAACATTTCCAAGACTCAAGTTGTACAAGATATAAACTTCTGGGCAGTATATAAGACCCCGCAGCTTGTACATCACCTCGTCATCAACACCTTCAAGTCAGGCCTTGATTGTGATAATTCAACAAAATGGAGGACTACAAAATCTCCAGCAAACCTGTTGCAAACAAGGATTCAATCGTATCTGGACCTCAGTGGCGCTTCACGGTGATCAACGATCTCGTTCTTCGCTATGAATGGGCTGAAGACGGTGTCTTTGAAGATCGCCCATCAACATTCGCTCTCAACCGCGAATTTCCTACGCCAAAATTCACAGTCTCCGATTCAAACGATCAACTTGAAATTAGAGCGGATTCTTTCCACGTTACTTACAACAAGAAGCGCTTCGATCGCTATGGCCTTGTGGTTAGCTTTACCAACAAGAACACCCTCTGGGGTGCCGACTGGCGATATGGCGAGACGCCCGAGAATCTTGGAGGTACAGCGAGAACACTAGATGGGGTCAATGGCCGTTGTGAGCTCGAACCTGGTATTCTCTCTAAGGCTGGATACTCGGTCCTTGACGATAGCGAGTCAATGCTTTTTGACCCTTCTACTGGTTTTGCGGCGCCGAGACGAGATGGTGATCGCATTGATGGATATCTCTTCTCTTATGGCTACGACTACAAGGGTGCTATGAAAGCCTTCTTCGCCATTTCTGGCAAACAACCTGCTCTTCCGCGCTGGGCTTTGGGCAACTGGTGGAGTCGATACTATCCTTACACGGACGAGGAGTATCTGAAGCTCATGGATAAGTTTGAGGCTGAGAATGTTCCGTTGTCTGTTGCGGTTATTGATATGGACTGGCATCAAGTGCACGGGGATCATGTTCCTCACGCTGGCTGGACGGGATATGCGTGGAACAAAGAACTTTTCAAGGACCCGAAGGCTTTCACAAAGTCGTTGCACGATAAGAAGCTCAAGGTGACACTGAATGACCATCCGCACGGTGGTGTTCATCACCATGAGGATCAGTATGAGGATATGGCCAAGGACTTGGGTCATGATACTTCTGCCAAGGCCCCGATTCTTTTCAACCCCGTCGATCCAAAGTTCATGCACTCGTACCTCAACACGCTTCATCGCAGCCTTGAAAACGATGGATGCGATTTCTGGTGGATTGACTGGCAACAAGGTCCGTACAGTCGAGTACGTGGTCTCGATCCCCTATGGCTTCTTAACCACTATCATTTTCTGGATCACCAGAAGCAAAATGGAGTCGATAAAGCCATCATCTTCTCTCGCTTCGGAGGACCGGGTAGTCATCGTTATCCTGTCGGTTTCTCGGGCGATAGCATCATGACCTGGGAGTCTCTCGAGTTCCAGCCCGAGTTCACAGCTACTGCGTCCAACATTGGTTACGGATGGTGGAGTCATGACATCGGTGGTCATATGGGAGGTTACCGTGATGATGAGCTTGCTACACGATGGGTGCAATATGGTGTTTTCTCACCTATTATGCGCCTTCACTCGCAGATGGGTTTGTTCACATCCAAAGAGCCCTGGCTGTACCGTCCTGAGTTCGCAGAGGTTATGAAAACCTTCCTTCGGTTCCGTCATCGCCTGGTTCCTTATCTCTACGTTGCGAATCTGGACTCTACGCATCATGACGAGCCAGTCGTACAACCTCTGTACTGGAAGTATCCAGAGAGGGATGAAGCTTACAGGAAGCCGAACCAGTATCACTTTGGGTCGCAGCTCGTGGTTGCGCCAATCGTGAAACCACGCGATAAGAGGACGAACCATGGCGCGGTTGATGTATGGGTACCTCCTGGTCGCCATGTTGACATCCTCAGTGGAATTGTCTACGATGGAGATCGCGAAGTCAAAATATTCAGAAACATCAAGAGTTTGCCCGTTCTTGCTCGCGAGGGTGCCATCATTCCTCTTGATGCCAACCTCTCTCCCAAGAATGGAGGTGACAATCCTGAGCACCTAGAGGTTCTCGTCGTGGTTGGTAAGGATGGCCAGTTCACTCTCGTCGATGAGAGCTCCGGTAAGCAAGAAACAAATACCAGCAGTGGCTGGAAGTTTGAGTACGGCCAAGACAAGGGCGAACTCAAGTTCAATCCAGAGGGCAAGAAATGGACGATCAAGTTCGTCTCCATCACCGAAACTCCTAAGAAGTTCGAAGCTTTTAAGCGCAATGAATTCAACGACAGCTCTCTCGATGTCAAGACAAGAATCGACGAGTACCCCAACGTCCCTGGGCTCGTAGTCGAGTTCCCATCTCTCCCGTCTGGGTCAGGAGATGTGGTCGTTAGCCTGGGTGATAACCCACAGCTGAGTGCAGTTGATCCATTGAAGCGCATCCAAGATCTCATTCTGGATTATCAGATGGACATGTGGACCAAGGAGAAGCTCTGGGGAGTTGTCAAGGCTGCTCAGCCCACGGCGGTGAAGGTTGGACGGTTGATGAGTTTGGGCTTGGATGAGGAATTGCTTGGACCTGTGATGGAGTTGCTTATGGCCGATAGTAGATATCAGACAACTTCTGATTGATAGACCTGTCTGTTTGAGAGAATGGGAGTTGTTTTGCAGAAGCATTCTCTCCAGGTCACGTTCATGGCTGGCCATGAGACCGAACTCAGTGCAACCTAGTCCGGAGAATGAGCATACCAGGATATCGGGAATAAGTTCATGTCAATATAAACCTGGTGGGTTTTGAACCCAGAGACATAGCAGTATAAGAAAGACACTGAAGAGAATGATCTTGTGGCCGTGATGTCCTTGCAGCAAGACTGCCTTGCCTACTTGGCATGACTGAAGAGCTGATGAGGGTCTTATATGAGTGATAAGAAGAATTCGTATTACAACTAGGCTACAATCTCATGTAAAGAGACTCCATTTCTAATTGCAATGCAAGGTCAAGTAGTCGATATACGAGTATAACGTTACTAACAAACAGCTGAGACAATGTGGCAAGTGGGGCAAACTCAATCCCGACATCGTCACTTCCTGACCTCAACTCAAACTGACTCATCATGACCACGAGGCTCAGAAACGCGAATCCATGCGACGGATGCGCATTGCGACGCGTGAAATGTGAGGAAGGAAAGCCTTGTCATGAATGTCGTCTAAGGGGCATCGAATGCACAGCTTTAAGGACAAGGAAGAAGCGTGGACCAAAGGGTGGAGTGAGAACGACTACAAAAGAAAAGGTTGAGAGATTCCAGGAGAGCATCAAGAACAACCAACCTTCTTCTTCTACCACTCAAATTACTACCCAAAATGAACCCGAACTTTCCGGGCCTTTACCTCTACCGCCTTATCGGATACCACTTCCTGAATACCGCCGCATCCTCGACATCTCCAAACGGGTAGTATCGTCAATATGGATAGTCATCAACCCTGAGGATGTTCTCAACAAAATTACCCAAAATAATGACGATTACGAGTCTCATGCTCTAGCAGCAGCATTGTGCGCCGCTACTATCGCTCAACTCCGGCTCCCTGAGCATGCTGGGCCACGGAACACTACATCATCTCTCCAATTCGCTACCGAATGCCTGCAATTACGAGAGCTCTATGACTATCGTGAGAGTCACAGTATTACTTCTGCTCTGATACCATTCTTCCTCCATGTTTATCATTCTAATGGGAATAAACTACGTACTGCTGGTTTATTCCTGAGAGAGGCTGTCACGCAGGTTCAATTCATGCAGCTTGGTTATCCTGAGACCTACAACCATTTGAGTAAACCGGAGCAGTCACTCCGGCTAAGGATATACTGGCTTGTTCTCATAACTGAAAGGTATGAACACCAACCAAGAAAAATATCATTCATACTGACGTGCTGTTCTAGAACATATTCTGCTCAACATGGCCTGCAGGCAGTTCTCCAAGTCATCGACGTCTTCCCAGATACCCAAGATGACATGGCCGATGAGCGCCGCCTACAAGCCTTCGTATCACTAACACGACTATTCGCCTATCTCGAGAGTAACCTGACAACAATCTCGTCTAATCAGCAGCCACTCGAAAGACAAAAATTAGTATCTTACCAAGCCGCGTTATGTCTTGACTCACACGACCACGCTGCTCGTGAAGCTCAAAGAGTCGACTTGTTCGTCACGCGTCAGTGGATCAGACTTATCCTGTGGGAGTATACCGCTCGCCACTTTGCTATGTCTTGCTACCCAGACGATGAGGCTTTCTCTCTCTTTTTGCCTGTCAAGATTGGGCATAAGATGCTTGAACTTTTTTCAATGGTGACGAACGCAGCCATCAAGACCCATGGATATGGCATCGTAAGTAGACCATTAACTTGAAGTCTAGTTCAATCTAACATTTGATATTAGGAACTCAAGGTGTTTCGTTTAGCGGACGCAATGCTTGATATTGTTGCCTGCACACCATTCTCTGCCCATGGGGACGGTATGCTTGTCGGTGCAGGAGATATACTGTACTCATTGCAGCATGTACTACATTCCGTGGGAGGAAAGGACTCTGGATTCTTGCGTAAGATACAAACTCGCATGTCACAACTAGAACTTACTACTGGATCTTGGCCATATCTTGCTATATCGGAAACGGGGGAGGTGGTAGAGGAGTTGGAAAACGACGATGACTTATGATTATGATACTCTTCAACTCGTTCAAGAACACCAATACCCAATCTTGTCTATCTATTCCGAGGTATCAGGTCTTCATGACTGCGATTCTGGGTCTTCCCAAAATCATAAAAGAGGAGAATTCCGATTATTATATTAATATACTAATCCTCAATTGAAATCCAGCCAAGAAATCAACAGGCCTCTGCCTGGATACAGACAAAGGCAAAGCGTAGCATCACTGAATAAAAGTCCATGCTGTTTCTAAACAATAAGCCTTGATAATTTGCTACTTGCCAGAACGTTATTGATCTATGCGAGTGTTTGTGAGAAAGGGAACCAGCGAACGATAAAGGTTACTGTTCTGTTATTTGCAAAGGAAAGTAGGTATGTACTTGTATTCAAATAGTACCACCAAGATCAACAATTAGCCTATCCCCTGTGGCTTAGTTGGCTAAAGCGTCCGACTGTTATTCATAGACAATCGGGAGATCGGAAGTTCGAGCCTTCCCGGGGGAGAGTTACCTTTTGCTTTTTGCACCGAACGATCAATTGTTCAGCAATTGTTTCCTTTTAGTCTGTGTTTTATCAATCGTCCTCTCAATTATGTGTCCTCGATATTATACTACGCTTGTCTAGAGCAGCAGCGTAGTCGACAGATAAGATCTTATAATGACTTTAACTTTTGGACGTCCCAAAATGCCAGGTTTAGGGTATGCAGCTCGGCCAGTCTCCAATACCGAGCGAGTAGAAACACCTCTTGGTGTTCCTGAATGGATTTGCAGTATCATAACTGTGCCTATTCTATCTAGAACAGTCATATAGTTCGTGATAACTGTCGGCGGCAAAGCTGTGTTGAAATGACAAGTAATCTTGCTTGCTCCGTCTTCATCCAACTCTTACGTGCAGTTCCACGGCAGATCCGTAGGAAATTTGTACGAAAAAGGCGACCTTGAGCGCTGAGATATAGACAATCCTCAAACTATGCCTTGGACAAGTCTCATATGCAAGACCATACACAGCCAGAACTATACTGGAAATAGTGTCTATGTGCCGCTGTGAGTTTTCAGCAGTGAGCACTTAGTTTCCCCCTGTTAGAGACATAGCCAATAAGCGACGCTTTGTGACTCGCTAAGCCAGGGACAATCGCCAAGTCTAACTCAAACTGTAGATTTGTAGCGCTGTAGGGCTGCTAGTGGGTTGAAGCTTACCCGAGGCTGCGCCATGTAGAAGATGTAGGCCAGGATCGATGTAAAGATATGACGGAGGTAACTGTTATAAACGATAGCAGTATGTATATATAAGAGACATCTTTGGGAGCGAATTGAGTTTCCAACTATCATTAAAGAGTTGTTGTTGACTATTGTTGCAACCATGGCGAATCCGACCAAAGACAACCTCTACGGCTACGATGCCAACAAGATACTCCCAATTGTTGCTGCTGTGATAATTGGGGTCTCAATGATGGGACATGCTATACAGAACAGGTAAACCATCCCATAGTCCTTCATGAACTGCATATACTAACTCGACTGTAGCCGATACAAGTTCTGGAGGGTGACATTCTTCATGTTTTACGCCGGTCTATTCTTCACCGTCGGCTGGGTATTCCGTGCCATTTCAGTACGACAACCAGACAGTCTGCCATTGTACATGATATCGACCATCTTCATCTACCTCGCACCACCAATTTACTCGGCTGCCGAGTACAACACCCTCGGACGTCTTATGCACTACCTACCCATGCACTCCATCATCAACCCGAACCGCGTGGTCTACATATTTGTCTTTCTCGGCTCATTGGTTGAGGTTCTTACTGCCATTGGTGCATCATGGATCGCAGCAGGTAATGGCCGACAAGATAGTGACCGTCTAAGTTCTGGTGCAACTTTCATGGCTGTCGCCGTTATTCTCCAAGGTGTAATCGAGCTCGGCTTCATTGCCCTGGTCGGTATTCTTCATCACCGTTGTTCGCGGGCCAATATGCTGCCTCCCAACGTTCGAACGTTGTTCATTATGCTTTATGGCACATCGATGCTTATTCTTATCCGCTGCGTCTTCCGTGCTGTTGAGACTTTTGAGCTTCGGGACATCCTTTCAAGCGGCGAGGATAACAGCAATGCACTCATGAAGCGCGAGTGGCCTTTCTACGTACTGGAAGGTATTCCGGTAGCTCTGTATACTTACTGGCTCAACATCATTCACCCAGGACGGTTTCTACCTTATGATCAAAGGCAGTATCTTGACTTTGATGGTAAGACGGAGCGTATGGGTCCTGGGTGGATTCACAAGCGACAATGGTTTATGTATATCGCCGATCCGTTTGACTTTAGTAAGTATACTCACCCACACTATGATTGATGTGAGCTAACATATTCTGCAGTCGGAATGTTGTCTATGAAGAAAAGAGACCCTTATTATCTTCGACCGAGTGAATGGCCCGAGACAGAGAATTGCTTTGCTCAAGGCAGGGGATCTAATGCCAAGCCGGGGAAATATACAAGGGTATCTAAGAGGGAGTCGCATGAGTCTGAGGTCTGATGTAATTGTCAGGGATGAGAGACGATCCTTTGCATGTCATTCACATTTTATTACTGCCTGTTTTTTCTCTATGGTTAGCGATACGAGAACGATTAAAGATCTTTTCTATGCCCTTCTTTATATGTCTCGTATCCGTGTGAAGACGCAGTGGAGCCAGTCAGCGTATTAGAACTGAAGCCACGGATACAATGGATATAATTTTATGCAGCAGTTTTTAACCGTCTTACACAAATTATGTGAATAATCCGAATACTATGGCATGTGAAACGCAAGTCATCCATAAATTTAACCTCTTTGTTAAGCTTACGTTCTGGTTGTGAATCTTCTTGGCTTTAAAATTAGGGGATCATGATGCTTTCTGCTAGTAAGCGGAGCTTTTTGACGATCAGTGAAGTCATCGCTCCTGCCCCGGCTCCGAACCAAAACAGCCCCACATAAACTCCCGTTGATGACGTCGCTTGGCAAGCGTTGACAGAATCTTGGCTGCGTCCTTGGCCAAAGGGGAAAGAGCACCTCGAAAAACCTCTTGTTCCCGATGGATCCTTTAACGTCATGCTTCAATCACAGGCACGATAGGTCCCTATCAAATTCAAACGATTAGTGGTCACATACCCCTGGAATGATAATTGATAACACTAAACCACCTACCATTGAACCCCCTTCCACTGTTACATTCATCCAAATAGTGCACGTCAGTCTCACAATCAGGCTACCATTCTCATTGCTCTCTGTTGCTGTTACACCCTTCTTTCTTAAATACATATCCCCTCCATCTAACGATTAGCTTAAACCTTGCCACTCAGATGGGCCAATTTCCATATTCTTCCTAGAACGAACTGAACTGTCCGCTCTAGTCTAGTCCATCTTCGTCCCGTCTCTTACTACGACCCAGCTCATTCCTCTTCTTTTCACTTCCATTCTCCAGTTGTATCACCATCACTCAAACATCATAAACAAATCAACAACACTACTTCATCATGCCTGAAGTACGACGGGGCAGTCTTGCTCCCTTATCCGACTCTGCTCTCTCATCACAAGAACCTGCCGGAGCACCCGGCGTTACTCGTCCATCACAATCCCATCAATCTTCTACTGATCGCGTGCGCTTCAACATTCCTGAAGATTCTACATCACCAACATCACCGCGCGAACCTCTCGATTCAGCTTTTGCAGAGCTGCCCCGACGAACATCTGAGGGTAGGCGAACCTCGGAAATTCCTAGAAGGAGCTCTGATGCACCTCGACGAAGCTTGTCATATGCCCAACGCCCCGAAGCTGAAGCATACTACGATTCTCGAGCAGCTACTCAAAAAGAATACCGACGACGAGCAACAACTCTCTTAGAGTACTACGACGAAAACCCCCAGCTACTACCGCAGCTTCCGTTTACTTGGCATCATGGCTGGAAACGTTGGCGACTTTTCTTCTTTGCATTCCTCGTATTCGTCGACGCATCCGCCGTTCCGATTGCTCTATACTACGGAATGAAGTACGCTGGCGATGTCGAAGGCTGGATTATCTTTGCTGTCGTGACAACCATTTGGGGTGGCCCCACGTATCTCGAGTTCGCTCTCCGTACCCTCCGATTGATCAAGGTGGATAGGTTCTATCGACCCCTGGGAACGAATCATCGATGGTGCTTCGATATGCTGACGTACTCGTCCACCCTTACTATCTTCGTCGTCACGGCATTGTTTATCATTGGCAGCGCTCCGCATAATGTGTGGTTGAGGGTTCTATGCATGCCTGCTCCGGCGATCCTATACTGTTATGGCGGTACACTCTTCCTTATTACTCTTTATCATCAGATGAATTGGCCTGCGCCCTTCCGGATCAGCTCCACTGCCAAGGGTGAAAAGGTATGTCCATATACAAAGAAGTAAATATTGCTATGCTAATGATTCTCCAGGTTCTACCAGGTGTCTACTACTTCATTGAGGATGTTATCGCGGTTAATGCCCTCGGTGGCCGACCCTATCGTGAGGCTTTAGCAGCCCGATACAAGGCCAGTCCTCGCTTCCGAGAAATGGTTCACAAGCAATCCTGGTTCTGGTCCGTTCCTGCACTCGTACTCGCCGTTCCCCTGACCGTCATTTCCGTCATCCCCCAGGTTCCGGCTACTGGTGCCTACGGTGTTGCATGGGCTGTTCCCTTCCTTTGGGCAGTGGTCTGGGGTATCATTACAATTCACTGGTGCAAGAGAGACATGAAACGAGAGAGGGAAGAGTGGGAGCGAGGTGTCGACCCCGAGAAGGAAATCAAGAGAAAGGGATCGTCTTTTGAGACAGCTTAAGTGAGGAGGAATAACTTGCGATGTTTGAAAAAGAAGCGAGCATTATGGCGATTGCAAAAATTGGTCTTGGGCGTTTTAGGAGTGAATAAGGCAAGGCGACACTGATAATGGCGACAATCAGAACAAAGTGCGGCCATTTGAGCACATTGGGAGTTATCTCATTACATATCTGTACTGTAAATCAGGGATTTGTAGCATACGAACATGAAGCATACGATTATCATGACTCTGATCATAACGTTTTAGCCCCCAGTCCAGTCAAGATCACAGCTACAATGAGGACCAGTAGGAACACAGGTACCTGTCATCGCAACCTTCATAGAAAGTCACGGCCATGTCGGCAACGGCACAGCCTCAGTCTCGTCATCATCCATTCTTCTGCACGGCAGTGATGAAATCGGACTTTTTGGATAGTGAATTGCCCGTTGAAGAGTAACATTCGCGATGGATCCTGTAAAGGTCTTCCGACTTTGTATTCCGGCTGAGCCGAACTTTGAACCTGGCGTGATGCAACAGTTAGACTCGCAGGTTATCCTGGCCTGCAGAATTAACACTCTTGAAAGGCACTAAGCATAAGTAGAACTCTAATGGGGGTATGGGGTCAATTGGTATTGGGGATCCATGTAAAGCATGCCGAGGTTGATTGCTTAATATTGCCTGTTGAACTACCCGACTACATCCAGAACTCGCAACTTTAGATCGATACGGCTCCTGTAATTCTGACAAACTCTGTCTCCAGATCTTTCCAGACTTTATCAACCATGTCCTCCTTTCGATACTCTTCCAATAACTTGACAACTTCATCCGAAGCACTCTCTCCGTCCCAATCAACACTATAAACACCACTTCCCCTACTGCCATCGGCACCAATCGCAACCTCTTCACTCCCAATACCATTCTCACTCTGAACCTGCTTATCAGGATATCTCCCACTTACACACAACCAAGCATGCCGCTCACCACACTCCTCCTTAGGAAGCCACTTTCTCATAGCAGTCATACTGATCTTGAACCAGTACTTCATAACATGCATCATGATTCCATCCCCAGGCCTGATAAGATCTGTGTTGACTGAACCGGGGAAGTTGTGGATGAAAGATACCTCTGGTGCTTGACGGGAAAGAGCTTCAAGAGAGAGAGTGATGGCGGTGCACAAGTGGCCGCGGGAGTTATGGATGCTGGTGAACGGGATGTTGCGTCCTGCTATATCGTCGGCGAAGAGCTTGCCTTCCTTCGTGCCAGCCATGACGGATATTACTCTTCGTAAAGAAGGGCCCTTTTTGAGGAGCGGGAGGAGGTTGAGTGTTAGACGGACGCGGGAGTAGTGTGCGAGGCCTGTGACTAGAGGGATTCCCTCTTCAGTGTCTATATGTGTAAGTATAACATCTGAACACTGGAGCAGATAACATACCAACACCAATCCTCAGTGTCCCCTGACTCATGAATAACACATTCAAAACACTCTCCTTACTCTTGATATCCTGACACACCTCGTCCACGTTCTTCAACAAGCTCATATCCTTCTTGATAAAGACATAGTTCCCCTCAGGATTAAGTTCTTTCAACTCAACCAGAAGTCGATCACCTGCTTCCTGAGAGCGACCTATAAAATAAATCTTGGGCCGAAGAGTGTATCTAGCGAAGTCTTTCAGGGCTGTCTCGCCGATACCTGCCGTTGCGCCTGCAAAGACAGCGACGAGACCTTCCGGAAGCTTGGTAGCCGCTGAGGCGTTGGTTTGCTGGACTTCAGTAAGAGTAACCATGGTTGTCAAAGATGAAAGACAATAGTCCTTTGCAAGAAACCACGACCACTTTATACATAACCTCACGGTAAAACGGCATCATCTCCAACATGCTCAACAACTTAGACGCCAATAGTCTCCCGCTCTGGATACGAAAAGTGGTTAGCGTCAATACTGCAGGTGGACCATTGTGTGCCGTGATCCTGGGGAAGAAAAAGCGAGTCCGAGACAAACAGAAACCTCGGATCCGAAAAAGGTCGAAACACTGTACAATGACGTACGTGACTCTTCAACTCTAAGTGAGTGATGCTTCACAGGTGTCTCAGTGGCTGGACAACACGCCATCATTCCTACGATAAGTACCAAAATATGTACACAATGGGACTAAGGACGTCTTTTTAGACTAGAGCCAATATATTCAGGCGAGTAAATTAAATATGCAAAAAGACTTATACGCTGTCTCGGGAGCTCCAGCCCACTGCTCGTAATACACGCTATCCCTTTGTGATGCAAGCCCCCATGTATCAAAGATATCAAGATATTGCCGAGAAGAAAAAAAGTTTACAAAAGAAAAACGCCGTATCCGCAAGTCTGACTAGAACCAGGCTTGTAATTGTAGCCCTACCAGAGAGGCTTCGTATGCCAAGCTGTTGTCTGTTAACCGTTGATACAAAGGAAGTAGATATATAGTACGGTAAACAAAGGAAAATAATGTGTTTCGGATCGGATATGTCCATGTCTGGTTCTCGTATCGTCTCATCGTTGATGGGCCAAATCGATAGCCGCACCATGAATTATGAAATACCGCTCATGAAAGTTACAAATCTTTCAAGACGAAAGATATAATGTCGTGATCCCCTTTTAACAACAACCCATCATATACCCCAGTTCTTCCTCCTCATACAGGCCCGCCCTTCTTGTACATCCACAGCTTATTTATTGCTCGGGGCGCGGAGGCTCAGATTGCCACCCGTTGATATACGCCATCAAGCCCATGCCAAACAAAACAACACCAATCATAGAGGCATATGGTAGTGCGGCTTGGAGACGCTGATCCTGACCTCGCACACCACTATTCGCTGGTGTGATGGTACTGGCCCGCGATAATGTTGGGGCATCTGGCGCATCATCGTTGGCAATTGGCTCGACAACATGTCCAGAGGGTCCCTTGGAAACAATAGAATCCGTGGGTGACCCGGCAATAACGCCGTTGGTATCTGCGTCTCGCTTTCTTGAACGCGATCGGGCTTTCTCTTCTGCTGCTTCTCGGCGTGCCTCCTCAGCACGTAGTTGAACGACCATCTCAGCCAGCGTCTTCCTGTCGGCATCGCGTTCAGACTCAACCGTCTCGCATCGCTGCTTCCACTCCTCCATCTGCTCCTTCATGTCTCGCATCTGGGTCTCCATCAGGTCGATTCGGCTTTGAAGGGCGGCGGCTGTTTCCTGTGCTGGGTCGACAGCAGGGGTTGTCTCTTCAGCAGCCTCGGTTTTGGCATCATCGATAACAGTCTTGTCATCTTCTGAAACCTCAGACACTTCAACTGATGGTTCTAATTCTCCGGGCACGGCCGATCCGTTCATGTGTACAGTAGCCGATTCTTCCAGTCGTTTAGCCAGCTCCTCTGCCTCCTCTCTGGCGATTCTCTCCTTCTGTAACATCTCTTCCAGTTCGAGCATACGGGCGGTTTGGGCATCGATATCACGCTTGGCGTTGTTCAACGCTTCGGTGAGCTGAACAATTTGGCTGAGATTGTCAGGGCGGACAGGAGAGTTAGGAGGTCCCGACTTGGGCCGCTCAGTTGGGCCACGCTTGAGAGAGGGGACATCAGGCTTCTCAGGAAGAGGTTGCTGTGGAGGTGGTGCAGGGGGGTCTGAGAATCGCGCTTTGGGATCAGCCCGGAAGGGGACGGGCATCCCGTTCATCATGGGCACCGTCTTAGGGTGCTCAAGACCCTCGGGCTTTTCGAGGTCCTTAAGGTCATCCTTGGATAATAGTGTATGGACGAACTGGTTAGTCCGTCCAAGGTCCTGAGCCTGAAGTCGAGCATTGCGCATTTCGTTCTAAAAAATTAGTATCAACTTTTGGAGGATGTGGATTCAAACATACAGCAAGTCGCTTCAAAATCTGATCGGTGGCAACAGGGGTGAGAAAGAAAGGTCGTTGTTGTGGCATGCCGTTAGCCTGCATGTTCATTACTCCTCCAACGCCATTAGGCATCATTCGGCCATTGCTGGCCGCAGAAGCGTTACTGTTTGTACGGCCCCGCATCTGCATCGATCCAGAAGGCATCATCATGGCACCGTTGGCAGGATCTAGATCGCCAAAGTTCATATCCATAACGTTGCTTGAAGCGCTCATGAACCCGGCATGCTCCACCTTGGCGGCCACTTTGTGATGAACAACAGTTTTCTGGTCCTCGCTAACAATGTCGATACCGAGTTCAAGATGATCAGAAGTCTGTAGTTCGTGGGGTTCAGATTCGCGGTTTTCTTGAGATAGACGGGTCCCATTAACGAAAGTGCCGTTTGAAGACTTGACATCACGAATGTAGATTTTGCCGTTTCGTTCCGCATAGATCTCAGCGTGTTGCCTGGACAGCACTTTACTGTCAAAGAAACCGTTGGTTGGTGTCGGAACAGTCTTTTGATTTGTTTGTCGACCGATTCGGAGAGTTTCGGGGGCAAATGGAACAGCGATCGTTTTTCGTTCAAATGTGCCGTTTAAAGATAATAGATATAAAACTGGTTGACCAGAGGGAACTTGTTCACCTGGCATAGGGCGCATCATGCCTTGGGCTGTCATCTGAACCTGACCGGGACCGGCTTGCACAGGTCCGTGTGCCGCCATCATGCCCTGGCCTCTGCCTTGAGGTAGTCGTGACATGTCCTGTTGTTGGAACTCCCCTTTCCCTGGAGGCCAGGGGTTTTTCGGTTGGGGTCGTTTTCGAGGGGCGCCGTTAGCTGACCATTGGCTCAGATCTGTAGTCGAAGACAAAGGAGTGCCATTGGCGTGGGAGCCGTTTGAGGCAACTGTGGTAGCGGAAGAATTCGAGGAAGTTGAAGAGACAGATGATGACGAGTTGGACCGAGTAAGACCCTTGCGCGGCGCGAACATGCCAATACCACCTCGGCCTTCTTCTGAATTCATTTGGTGATTTCCGTTAATAGTGCCCCATGCTGTTCTCGAGTTGGGAAAGTTCGGTGGGTTTGCGACTGCGGTCATGAGGATAGATTCTATTCAGCAGCTTGCGGCCGAGAGACGCAATTTCGGGATATTTAAATATAGATGCCGGATATGGAAGAGAAACGTGTCGCTCGCGCCCAGGGGATCGATGTCACTCCACCGGCAGGTGAGAGGCTGAAGCGTTGCTGAACAACCGACAGTTGTAGAGAGGTTGCAGATTTGATAAAATACACACAAGGAATCAACAATTCAGTGTGGCTTGACGTTGCTGGTGAACAAGAAAAATCATGAGCTCGTGGCTGGGAACAGGTTTTGGCTATGAAGATAGACGATCGGCGATGACCCCGTTGTACGGCGGGACAGGGGTCAAGAGGCGAGTCGGGCCAGCGACGGCCAAGAGGGTGCTTAACTCACCAAGCACGAGGTTATTCGCGATGTCGGAATAGGGTTTTGGGTCGCTAGCGATGATTCTCAGAGGGCTGGAGGCCGTGGAGTGAGTTGAAGAGAGGTTGCCGTAACAGTGACAGTATGGGGGAGGTCTCGCTAAGCGCTGCTTGGCGTGTTGGCGTGTTCAAATTTGGAGCCCCCGGTCGGCACCTCAGCTCAAGCACACGGAGTACAGAGCACAGTGGAGCACACGCCCAAAAGACTCTGGCATGTGCTCGTGCGTGCTCACTGGTGGCATAACCCCAGGCACCACGAGAACAAAGGTGAGGATGTCCAAGACAGTCTTGTAAGCGCAATGAAAGCGTCTGAAAAAAACATGAGCAAGCAACTCTCTCTTGCGAGTTAGAGCCGTGCTGTGGAGCCAGATTCCGACCCACGAAGGAGACCACGTGATGACTTCTTCACAGTACTCTCCAAGTCGTCAGAAGTATACGCACTGTAATTTGAAGTTGGCCCGTGCTTTCCAATCCCGCACCGACCTTTTCCCGAACGCTTAGTCCACTTGGTCAGCCAACCAATGACAGAAAGCTTCATAGGTCATAGGATTTGAGGAAGTCGTCGCAAGAGAGCTTCATCAGCAATTGCTTTGCCTCAAGCTGTTCAATCCCGCAAAACTCGTCAACCACAGTCGATAAACCGCAGTCGGCTCCAATACCAGTATTTTGCTTACCGGTTCTACTTATTCGCTATGCCTCCTGTCGCTCCTATCAATGCTGGCCAGCACGGCCCCTCCACAGCCGATAAGCGTATGTTTGTATCATACCATCTAGAGAATATTCGCTAACAGATTTTATAGTCAAGATGGGTGCTATGATGGGCGGAAGTATGACTTACTCCTTGCTTGGATCTTGAAAGACATCTTGTTCGAATATATCTGACATTTTCCAGCTGTCGGTGTCATCATGGGCTTTGTCTTTGGTTGGTCTTCCATGCGCTTGCTGTCTAGACTCATAACTAACGATGTCCAGGAACCGTCAACATCTTCCGATACGGAGCCGGTCCTAACGGAATTATGAGAACCCTCGGCCAGTACATGGCCGGGTCCGGTGCGACCTTTGGGTAATTAAGAGTCCAACCCTAACGGCTTACACGATTGCTAACTGCGATGATAGCTTCTTCATGTCCATTGGTAGCGTCATCCGATCTGATGCCGACCCTAAAATGCACGACATGTATATGCGAGCCCAACGCCGACCTATAATGCTGATGGCGAACCCCGCATGGAGGAAATCATGAGATCAGCAACAGATCATACGAGACGAGAGTAATACCCAGTCAACTTCGACATTCACCATGTACAGTCTGGCATCTGATGGCCGCATTCTGTAAAATATATCAAAACTATTTCGAAATGGTCCAATCTTATTGTCAAGCTCTCAGACCCACAGCCGATAATGCAGCAGTCCACTCAGAGACAGCTGAATGTCTTACTCCTGCGAGGATTTTTTGTTATCCTGCAGACCCTGCAGAGCGCTGCGTTTGCTGAGTTCAAGTGACCTCGGTATCTGTGTTGTGAATGCGGTCAAAGATTACAGCGCCATCGCTGAAAGGCGGCGGGTGAGCTGTGGCGTTCGATATAGCCCATCAACCGTCTAGGTTACATTTGCAGACAGGACATGATCAACACACCATTACCGTGACGCGACCCAGTATGCCGGCCTACCCCACGGCGCCGATACGAGGTTTTTTGACAAGTGCGCTGCGATATTGTTATGCTGGAAACTTTTGGTTGCTGAAACTCTGCTCGCACTAGCCTTTTTGGTTGGGAAATTGGATGGCGCTCAATAGCCAGCCTTTCCTGCATATGTAGGAGGAGACGGGCAATCCAGCCTCTACAGAATTTGCGCCATGCTTCTTAGCGATTGGTGCCAGTTCAATTGCCTGACAAATTTCTTCTTCAAGACAACTGAGAGGCAACGCTCATGTCTTACAGCTTGTGCACATTGAACTACATTGTGCATTGACGGAATACTTCCTTGAGTGATGATTGTGTTGTTACATCTTCTGAGGTCCTCATGCAGCAGTCGCAGGATATGTTCGCATCAAATACCTGTTGAAGCTGACATGGATTTAGTTTGACTCCCTGCTCTGTCTGCCCTACCAGATTACGATCGGTCGATCACAATTGGCGCTTTGGGAGGTTGATTGCCCGATGAGGAACTCGCCGCTCTACACCGTTAAACCGTCAAACCTTGCTGAAACCTTGACTGTTGTTTGACTGTGCTGTGCCGTTGCCAATTGCAACCAGGGATAATACCCGACCCGACGCTGAGGTTAAAGTTTCCTCTCTCTCGACGTGTATCACTAGCCTCAATCAAAAACAATTCGGAGAATTGTCAAGTCTTGGAGACTGCGTCCTTTGGACGTAACGCCAACGCCCGACTCTACGACAGGCGTTGGCTGACACTAGCTTATCATGTTATGCTGCAACATGAATGTCAGCAGGCACCACAATCAGCATTTTCGTATTGTTGGTCGGTTGGCTTACAGCTTCTATGTCATTGGGTTGGCCGTGCTCAAGGACCATGGATCTGTTTAAGCCCTCAGACAGCTGAGCGTGCTGTCCGAGACAATATCCACTGACAAAAGTCGAGACACATACGATCTGGGGATATCCTAGTTCCAAATCTACAAATCTCCTCCTGCGTGCATCAAATGACAAAGTCATCTTAACATACGCATTTACGAAACAAGAGATCTTCATAATCCAGTCGAAGTCTCGTATCATATCATCCGTCTACAAATGAGGCAACTAACTTGGCGGATATTCCGCCACACCCGGCATCCCCTTGACGACCATCTCTCCACTTACAATTTGGCGAAAGCATGAATCCTTCTCCTGATAGGACTAATGATATGCTTCACGAGGTTTGCTTTTGGTGTGGGTATTGTCATCAATGGCTTGCAGATTGCCTTGACTCACTTGAGTCCTGCCATGTGGTCCCGTCTCACTAAATTTTGGCTTTCAACACCACCACCAACAACACCCTGGCGTGAGAATTACAGCTGGCTGACGACCTTATCCTTGATAACCTACAGTAGCTCAAGATAGATCCAAATGCGATCGCCCGGTCTTTAGCAGAAGAGGCTTGATCCCGCGGGTCTTCGGCACATACCATGTCCTGGTTAGAAGCGCCTCATGCAGTGGCTATGGAAGGGCTGGGCTCACCAACAACCCCCCTCTGAGAATGAGGACTATATAGACTGGTGTTGATTCCCGTAGAACATGTTTCAATTTGTCTTTCAGCCTTCTCAGAGACTCTTGAAAGCACATCAGTTGTTCAGTATGGGGAATACTCATAGCAACGAGTTCAGCCTAGGGTCTCTAGGTCAACTATCCCAGCTTCAGACCAATGGGTACGATGGACTTATTATGGCTTGTATAGAACAATGCTAACCTACCTATAGCGAATCTACGTATGGCACACTTGATGCACCAGACTTGCCAACGTTCCTCACTGACAATCCTACTCCCAATGGCTACCCATGGAGTACCATGAACACTCGGACAAACTACTATCAGGATCATCCACATACTGGAGTCATCCGAAAGTATGATTTCACTGTCAATCGAGCCAACATAGCCCCTGATGGATACGAGATGTCTACCATTCTTGTGAACGGACAATTCCCTGCCCCCCTTATTGAAGCCAACTGGGGTGACACAATCCAAGTCACAGTTCGCAATGAACTGAAAGATGAAGGGTTGTCTTTACACTGGCATGGCATCCTCCAGAAGAACATGCCCTGGGAAGATGGCGTTCCTGGTGTTACCCAATGCCCCATAGCGCCGGGTCAGTCTTACACATACTCCTTCATTGCCGATCTTTATGGTACCAGCTGGTATCACTCGCACTATTCTGCTCAATACTTGGCTGGTCTCTTCGGTCCAATGGTTATATATGGTCCGCAAGAAAAGAAAGACTACGATATTGACGTTGGCCCCATCATGCTGAACGACTGGTATCACAAAGAGTATTTCGACCTTGTGGAAGACATCATGAAACCTGGCGCCCCCGGCATTGTGTTTTCTGACAGCAATCTCATCAATGGAAAAATGAACTACAATTGCTCCAGTGTCAAACCGGGGGATAAATCACCCTGCAAGAACAACGCTGGAATCTCAAAGTTCCGCTTTAGACGGGGCAAAGTGCACCGCCTACGTCTTATCAACCCCAGTTCTGAAGCTATCCAACGGTTCTCCATTGATGGCCATGACATGACAGTCATTGCAAATGACTTCATTCCTGTTGAGCCGTATAACACAAAAGTCGTTACCCTTGGTGTTGGCCAACGTACCGATGTGTTGGTCAAAGGGAATGGCAAATTGGAGTCATACTGGATGCGCGCCAACATATCAGCCAACTGCAGTCTTGCTCTCAATCCAAATGCTCTCGCAGCCATCTACTATGACCATGCAAATGACAAAAAGGAACCAAAGTCGAAACCTTGGAACATACCTGATCCAGCTACTTGCGCCAATGATGATCTGAGCATGACAAAGCCTCTGATGAAGTTGCCCTTGCCCCCAGCTGATAAGACCATCGAACTGGATGTCAAGTCGTATAGAAATGCCAGCAACATCACGCTCTGGTCTCTGGGAGGCGTCGCTGCAAGGACGAATTACAACAGTCCAACCCTGCTTTTGAGCAAGCTTGGGAACCACACTTTTGATCACGATTGGAACGTGATCAATACTGGCAAGGCGAAGAGTGTCCGGGTAGTGGTGAACAACAAGACACCTGTAGCGTAAGGAACAACAGAAGCATGTGACTCTCAACGATAGCTGACATTGAACTTGACAGACACCCCATGCACTTGCATGGTTTCAACATGTATGTCCTACACGAAGGTCTAGGTGCCTGGGACGGCACAATTATCAACAAACACAATCCACAACGGCGTGACGTCGTTCAACTCCGGGGTAATGGACACATTGTCATTCAATTCGACGCTGGAGACAACCCAGGTATGTCTTCCCCTGACTCAGCCTCATAATTGTTCCCCTCGCTATGGTAACATTTGCTCACGCATCGACAGGTGTATGGCCGTTCCACTGTCACATCGCGTGGCATGTATCGGCAGGTTTTCTGACGCAGTTTCTTACTGAACCAGACAAGGTGGAAAAGCTACGTATACCCAATGTGGTGGCTGAGACGTGCAGGCAATGGGGACACTGGACGCTGTCCAATATTCCTGCACAGATTGATAGTGGGCTTTGAGCTGAGTACCCTTTGGTGTTATCGTTGTCTCTCTTAGCTCGGGCTATGAACTATTTAGAATATACGAGGCGGGGTGATACGAGATCATATCATGTTCTCATGACGTATTTGTTAGCAATCGCAGACGTTCAAGTTTCTTACGACATATTATCTATAGTTTCGTTTATATATATGATGATAGCATTCTCCTGTCAGGATGAAGACAATGCACACCTGCCGTTTCGCTTATCTCACTCGATCCTTCATCCCAGGTAACAAAAAGGTTGGCGGGCTACCGTTGCTACTAATGCAAGGTCATACACCGTAGGGCAGGATTTCGTATATGCCGGAACTTTTGGGCAGTCTCACCACCGTATGTAGAGAAACTCATACGTTATCCGGAGCTTTGTAATCTCATAACATTTCTTTAGACTAACAACGCATTGGTGTCATCCAACGCGAACAATCTATATAACCATATAGTAGTACCTTGACTAGCGCATTTCGTCGTGACTAACATAGGAAAGCTCATCTAGTTCATCTGCCAGCAGCTTTTGTGATAATAGCAATAGCCCTTGATTCCCTTAACACCTCTTTTTTGTGGTTCTTATATCTTCTTTAGAATTTAGACTTGTTCTCTTCTTCTTTCGGGGCAGTCTCCGTAGACACAGCCGCATCTGTGGGTCCGTCCTTGGGCGTGTCTGCCTGTGTTGTTTCCTCCTTTGATGGTGGTGGTTTAGGCGGCTCTGTGACCATGGATGGTGTCTTTGCTGCCGCTGCCTCGATCTTCTCGAGGTTCTCTGGCTTGAGTTGCTCGGTCTTGGGTGATTCCTTAGCGCTGCTTTCTGCAGGTGTGAATGATGAAGCGGGAGTATCGGTGGGCTCCGAACTGCTATCCTCAGTCTTGGGCTGTTCCTCTTGAGACTTTGTTGGCTCTTCTTGCGAAGTGACATCTTTCTCCGTGCCTTCTTTCTTAGTATCATCGCTCTCGTCACTGTCATTGATTGCAACAGCTCCAACCTCAGCAGCCAAGCGCTCAACTTCATCTTGAACTGCCTCCTTTTCTCTGCCGCTATTTTGTCTGTCTGCCTCCTCATCGCCTACGGTTTCTCTCCACAGCGCTTCAAGCTCGTCGCGCCAGCCGAGCTCATCAGCAAACTTGCGGATACCGGCGTCGCAGTCGCCCAGCTGGATCACATCATCGGATCTGCTGCCGAGTTGGCCCACCTGCTCCATGTTGAAGAGCACACGGGGCTTCCCCTCTTGCGCCATGCCTGGCAAAGCAGCGAAGGGATAGACACTTAGACTGGTACCGACAATCAAGACTAGGTCTGCCATTGCGACTTGGAAAGTATTGTTGTCGAATGCCTTGGGTAGAGGTTCTCCAAAGAAGACAATGTCAGGCTTGACAAGTCCATTGCAGCCTTCCTTGTCGCAATGAGGTACCTTGCCTCCAAAAACGTGCTTCTCCATCTTATCCTGGGGGTATTCCTCCTTGCATTCGATGCAGCGCTGTTTTGCGAAGCTTCCATGGGCCTCAATTATCTTGTCCGAGGGCACTCCGGCTACGCGCTCAAGACAATCGATGTTCTGAGTGAAGAGCATCTGGAGAAGGCCCTTGCGGGCGAGAAGAGCGATGAAGGCATGCGAAACGGTCGGGTGGAACTTTCCGGGATACAATTCGTTTGCTAGTACGTAGAATGGCTCGGGATGCTCGCGAAAGTAGGAGATATCGAAGACGGCTTCAGCGTAGGGCAGATTGAGACGGGCAAGATTGGCATAGAGACCAGTTCCAGGCGATCGAAAGTCGGGGACTAACACCGTAATCAGATACAGTTTAGAATATTTGACATTTTATTAACTTACTACCAGCAGCAGTCGAGATACCAGCGCCAGTCAGAACCACAATACGCTTGCTGCGACCTGACTTGATGTAGTCCGCGACAGCGGCCAAGCTCCGCTCACTGAGGGTTGCGGGCGGGCCGCCGTAGCTCATGGAGGACTCTTCCTGACCCATTTTGCGGGATAGCCAACGAGGGACACGTGGTCCAGGCTTATTCTTATTTTTGCGTCTGCGACCTATTTTGGCGACGGTAAAAGTAAAAGTTTTGTACTTTTACAGTGCTGATGGCGCATGCAGATTCAGGTTGGGAATTGAATTGCGAAATGTAGTGGGATTCAAGCCTTAAGGTGGGGGATATCAGATTTACATCATTTTTCACTTTGACTCTTATCGATAAGGATGACTGTAAGTGATTCACTCATCAGGCAACTACAAACAGCTTGACAAAGTCAACATTGAGTTACAGTAAACAATAAGGTTAATATATACCACGTCATCAACTTTCAACACAGCCTCCCCAGTGAAGTAAAAATCACGTTCTGAAAATGCCTGGACAACATCATAACTGAGTCATCACAGGGGACAGCCCTACATGCCCAGAGGCCAGTAATCTTGGTAGAAAGAAATTCCAACAATGCAATTCAAATCATATACCTCCCTCATGGCAAAAGCCTTGTCAAAGGTCTATAAGCGAAAGTGATTCAGTAACGAGTCAGCCAACCCGCCCGCTCCCATCCAAGCTTAATCCAGTCCAGTCCAGCCAGTCCTGTACGTCAACGCCTAGCAATGCCAAAATACCCCGACGCCCTTTTCCTTCTCTCAATATGACCCATTAGCCTCCACATTCCTAGTTGTGGCGTTCTCGTGCCGCAGCGAATTGCTCCTCCTGTAGTCGAGCAAGCTCTTCCATGGACATGCCACTCTTGGCGAATTTATCTGCCTTCTTCTCACGGCCCTGGAAACAGTTAGCGATGGCCGCAAATGCATAGTCATCAGAGGTGAGCATACCTTTTGAACTTCCTTATGCTCGGCTGCCGCCTCAAGAACAGCAGGAACCATATCGGTGAAGCCTAGTTGTTCCAAAGCCTTAGTAATGTGGTCGCAGGCGATGGTCTTCTTTGCCTCTTTCTCTGAGATTTCGTTTGCCTCTGATGAGATAAGAGTGATAAACTCGACGCAACATTCTATGAGCAGGTCACGAGCTTCTTTGGCAAAGGCCACTCCTGCCGATGGGGGAAGGATTTCTGACACGATCTTTTGGACAGTAGCTGGAGTGATGTTAGCTTGAGACTGAGGTATAGGGGGAATTTGCGAACATACCTTTGGGGAGCGACAAGTCGTCGTTGCCTGTAAGAAGATTGTTAGCAAAGGCTCTGGACAAAAGATGAGAAATGGACCCAGTGTCCCGTTGTCAAACTTGTTCCAATACTTGGTCGATGCTGGCACAGGCATGATGAAATAAGAGTGAGAGGAAGATATGAGGAGGGTGTAGTGTATTCAATGTTGAATATGATGGTTGGGATGAAAATGGCGATATGAGAGTAGGCCGCTCGGTCTTCATGAGTATGGATGATGTGACGGAATGGTTTGAAGAGCAAAAGTGAACGGAGCCAAGTCTCCTTTTTAACCAGAAGAGTGTGAAGGATTCTGAATCACAGAATGGTATCTCAAAGCAGTGAATCATGGTGGTGATGCTCATCACGGCTCAGATGTGTATAAGATGAAACAAGTTGTGCAAACAGGAAGCAAATAAACAAATAATTAAAAAGAATCAAGGTCAAATCTTACCTCCGAACTCGTGGTCAGACATATTTTTTAACAAAAATTAAGATCTGTGAATCGATGGTTGTTGAAAGTGTTTGGTGGAAACCGTTTATGTGACTATACACCAAGACGACGCGGTTGGGTGCCAGTGACTTGCAGGGTTGCAACGCGATAATGGGTATTGATCAAAGAGAAAGAATTCGAACAAAGGGTGACTTGAAAGAATAAGATTGTCCCGTAATGTCTCTTTGGGTCAAAGAAGTGTGTTGTTTGCTTGTGCTGTGCTCTGTTTTTGTCGTAGGTCTTCTCTCTATATATCGTAGATGAGCTTCAAAAACGTACGGGCAATGAACGGACCTCAGGCTGAAGGAGACGGATGGTTACTCAGGCCCATGAGTGGTGGGGCAAGCCTCTTTTGTATCTGAGAAGCTGCTCTGCTTTGCTTTCGCGCTTGTAGCTAAAACGACCCCACCTGCACCTTCTCAGTGGAATGGAAAGCCTGGCACAAACCATCACCGGGCAGCATCACAGCGGGCACCCCTAGGCACCCTAGGCACCTACCTCTCTAAGCACCCACCAGTATGGAAACAGAAACCTCAGGTCCCAAGGCCAGGCCAAGTGCTCCATAGTGGAGGCTCAAAAAGAGCAGCCACACGGGGCGCGTCTTTTTCAACGCACGGACCAACCATGCACGTCTATTTCAGAACTTCCATCTTTTTGAAAATTTCCATTTCTTGTTCCTTCATCAACAATTTCTTTCTCTCTTCTTTTCCCTCTTCTCCCACTCAAACATGCCAACAAGCTCAGATTGAGCTATGGCTTTGCTACGCTAAATGGCGGCGTCTATTGCGCCTTGCCAAATTGCTTGTTATACCTCGAAAGCACTCGCTTTTCGCGATGCTTTCAACACCGAGTGCAGCCGCCGGTTCACTGGGTAAGTTTTTCACTTTTCTATCTACACCTGATCGCATGAGGAGATATGTTGTCGCCCCAGGCTTAGGAGGTCCGACAAGCCTCCTGTGCTGATTGACTTCGTCCTGTGCCAAATGGACAAGAACTGATCGATCATGATCCTCTTCATTTTAATCGTTGAGCACTTCGACTTGACCAGTCGCTAACAAACTCGAAGTCTAGGCTGCACTTCTACACATGCTGTAAGACTCCCTTCAGCACACTACCCTCCTCCGATACGCCGTGATGCACTTTGCTATCTGGTACTATCAAATACCGACTCTCATGACGGATAAAAACGATAGCCTGAGCGCATTCGATTGCACGCTTGCTTTGGACAACATGTTGGAACAACGAACTAACATGCGACAAAGCAGCTGCTTCGGATATTGGGTCTTAATTTCCAACACAGTCGCATGCGACTAAGCATCAGGTAAGAACATATTTTACTTTTTTTTTTATTCGCAAAACCAAATGCTATGATGAAGAACCTTACATTCCATGCTAAATCCGAAACTCTATGTGGAGCAAACGTATTTTTCATCTTTCGACTGACTTGCATTTGTCTTTCTACTTTTTGTCTATCTGCATCATTGTAAAGACATGAGCTAACATTGCTTGAGATATACAGGTGTTTTGTGTTCCCAACGCTGCCAAGGTCTACTCTATTCCTGGTACGCCTCAACCTCTGGTGAGTTCCATCTGCATAACCGTTAGTTCTTGATTCCACAGCATGTCGTGAAACGTACGAGAAGAATTTTCCGCTCAGCTCCTTGAGCGGGTTTGCAACAAATCTGGCCATGACATGTCCCGGTTGTTCGGGCTTAAGCAGGATGCCCTTTTCCTTGGCGTCGACAAATGAGTCGTACTGCGCCTTGTTCATAGACTCTTTGCCTCCTGATCTGATAACTCCTTGCATCTCAGTGTCGACTCGACCCGGTGCAATGGCAACACTTGTGATATCTGGCTCTTCAATTGCGATGTGACCCGAGATAGAGTTGTAGGCAGCCTTGGATGAACCGTAGCTTGACCATCCAGCATACTGCTTTGTTGCTGCTCCTGATGACACCCACACGATGCATCCCTTGGACTTTCTTAGTTCTTGGATTGCAGCTTGGGCCTAATGTTGTCAGTGTAGTACACAAGTGCGTGAAGCCAGGTATTCATACCAAGGCAATGCCACTGAAGACGTTGATGTCATAAACCTTCTTCCACTCTTCAAGGCTTGTGTCTGCGAACTTGTTGGGCGCCAACATGCCGTGGTTAACAACAAGACCGTCGACCTTGCCAAAGGAAGACACGGCAAGGTCTACCAACTTTGTAGGCATCTAAGCAAGCCAATTAGTTCTGGGCTCACAGACTGACTGGGACACGTACTTGAGGCTCAACGATATCACCAGCGATGAATTGAACCTGCTCGGGATGCGATTTCTTCAATCCCTCCAAAGGCTCAGAAGATCGTGCTGTGATAACAACCTTGTGGGATTGGTCGACAAGGTAGCGAGCAATGGCAGCGCCAATGCCCTTGCTGGCGCCTGTAACAATGAATACTTTGGAAGCCATGATCAGATTGAATGTTCTTGGTGAAGTTGAAGATCAGGAATGACACCGCAGCTTGGCAGCTTTTCACTGAAGCTTCGACCAGAGTGGGGGTTTTGGAGGGGTCAATTTTTGGAGCTTCATTTTTGTCTACCCTGAATCTGTGTCCCTCACGTCATCGGTTGCTTTGTTGGTAATCTCCTCCCATCAGCTGAGATCCTTGGTCGATACTTAGATGATACATCCTATTTAATTCATAATACTTATTTCCGATGGCTTCGACGGTGATTGTTGGCGGTGGCATCATTGGTATTGCAACGGCATATTATCTATCCGAACATCAACCTGGTTCGACGATTCACCTTGTTGACTCATCTTCCGAGCTGTTCGCCTCTGCCTCAGGATACGCTGGTGGCTTTCTCGCCAGGGATTGGTTTCACGAGGATCTTGCGTCTTTGGGAGCTCTTAGCTTTGATGAGCATCAGAAGTTGGCAGAGCAGTATGATGGGCGTGAGAAGTGGCTGTACGCCAAGTCCGTTACTGTGAATTATGAGCTACCGAGAAAGAAGCCTAAGGGTTACGGAGGAAAAGATTGGTTAAGTGAAGGCGGAAGTCGTGCGGATTTAGTAGATGAGAAGGGGCAGGTGAAGGATAGGAGTAGTCCGCCTTGGCTGAAGCGTGTGAAGGGTGATGTCCTTAGCTTGGTTGATGAAGGTGAAGGCACCGCCGTTCTGTAAGTGATTGATTGAACTCGTGAGACGCAAATGTCACTAACAGACGATTATAGTGACCCTCTGAAACTATGCCAATTTCTCCTTGAGAAGTGTAAGGAGGCAGGCGTTCGGATATACCAACCTGCTATTGTCCGATTTGTAGGCGCAGACTGCCACGATGAGCTATCATATGTCCGCATTGGCTATACGGATTGTTCCTCAGAAACGAATATTCCAGCTACTCGAATTCTTGTCTGCGCTGGGGCTTGGACACCAAGTGTTTTGGAATCGATGTTCCCAGGGTCTCACATCAACATACCAGTCATGAGCCTGGCAGGCCACTCACTCGTGGTGCAAAATCCACAAGATATAGGCGACACGTTCCATTCAGTATACACCACCATGGATACATTCTCACCCGAGATCTACGCCCGACCAAACGGACACATTTGGCTCGGCGGCGTGAACGCATCAATACGCCTACCACCATTAGCGACAGGCGCAAAGCCTATAGATTCATCCCTCGATAAGTTAAAAGATCTGGCGAAGCAGATAGTTGAAACTGAAGGCGAGGAGTTGAAGATATTACGCACCGGGGTGTGCTTTCGACCTGTTTCGGAGAGGGGGTCGCCTTATATCACGAGGATAGAGGATTTCGATCTACGGCAGGGCTATAGCACGCGGAAGGGGAAGGATGGTGGTGTCTATGTTGCTACGGGGCATGGACCGTGGGGAATCAGTTTGTCGTTGGGGACGGGCAAAGTTATGGCTGAGATGATGCAGGGGAGGGAGTTGAGCGCCGATATAAGTGCATTGGGATACAATCCTTATTGATGTTGGTGACTTCAACATCGGTCTGTGATCATACATGGCGTTTGGATGAGCAATGATAGAAATAATGAATTGGTGATTTATTGGATAAGTCGATCACGAAGCTTCTTAATATCCTCGCTTCCCGCTCTGCAGCATCCACCAACCAGAATACTAGGCCACTTTCCTCTACTCTCTGTAGCTTTAACAACATCTTCGACCTGGCCCTCCCAAGAGGAGCGTCTCTGAGTATCGACGCCATCAGGCACCTCCCACTTTTGCGTAGTCGTGTTATATACTTCTCCATTGGTGCCATCGGGATACAGCACTAGGGCAGGCCACTCAGTAATCTTGCCCTTTTCCACCATGCTCGAAACAGTGCGCTCGAAAATCTGAAGCAAGCTGTCCAGCTTGTCGACCTTGGTGCAGTTGATGCCGATGCCCCAGGGCAGGTTGGGAGAGACCTCAGGGTCAAGCATGGCTTCGACGGCGGCCTCGATAGAGTTGCCGTCAGGCATGCGGAGGTCCTTTTCAGGGGAGAGAAGTGCGGTCCAGTATGGTAGTTTGGAGAGAGTCGGTGTTGCTGCAAGAGCTTTGCGCATGGCGATGATCTCGTCTAGACGAGGGATGGTCTCAAGCGCAACATAACCCAGTCGCTCTTGGATCTTAGGAACCTCGGCAAACACTCCCAAGCGCTCAGTATGCCATGATTCCAAATCCTCCAAAGAATCATGCTTATCATCGTATTTCCCGCTGTACTCCTGCCCAGGAATCATGCAAGCGCCATAGGGTCCAATGCTCAAAGCCACACAACCCTTGTCCCCGACAGCACGCTCAGCGATACTGACAGAGTCATCCAAGAACCGCGGGACATTCTCACGAGAAATACCCTCAGGGAAGTCCTCAGTTCGCGTACCAGCGAAACCGTGCAGTGAAACCTGGTACGTCGCTGTGAGGAGCACGTCAACTGGGACAGCGCCGAAATCGGCCTGGCATGATTGAAGAGTGGGCTGGTCTGCCACGAGCAGATGAGATGACCAAAGGGGTGTTGAGCGGGAGAAAGTAACTGAATATTTAGACTCAAGGGACGTGCCGAGGCCGCCGTCAAGGATGAGGATTTTAGAAGGCATTTTGGGAGGTTGTTTGTGGTTGTGGTTGAGTTTTTGCCCCTCCGATGAGAAAACTAATTCTAATTCATGATAGGATAGTGGATATTCAAGACAATTAATCACCTCGGGAATATGCATCATTTATGTGGCTTATGATACAATTCATAAGAATAAAGAAGACCCATGTTTTTTTAGGTAATAGTTCTAGTTTGTATGATAGTTGGTTCATCAAGTCAACCCTGACTATATATACGGTGGTGTTGCTTATTATACGCTCAATTAATCAGAACCGCAATGGAAGAGATACCCATACTAAACTATTAAGAATTATAATTATATCACACCCAAGAAAGAGATTGTTGATCTTATGTTTTGTGTATCAGGGTGATGACTGTCACTTTTCAGATTTTGTGGTGGCTTGACAGTATCTACATATAGCCAGGGAAAATGAGGACAAGAGCGAAATACTGTTCTTGAACATTCACCTTGCCCGGATATAGAACAACAGGTCTGTAAGGCATAAAATTTCAAGAACACTGCCTGACATAACAGGTGTTCGATGTTTCAACTAGAACGCTCAACTGTTCAGAGAACACCGAATTGTTCAGACAAAGGAACAAAGAACCGAACACTCGAACACCCGTACCAAGCCATTGTCCTGTCCACATGTTCGAGAGAACACAGTCCGTATTCGCGAGAACATATCTTGTACAGCCAGCGAAACTATGGTTACACAAAAAAATCACTGTATAAATACGTTCAAATCCGCAAGATGGTTGGGTATATCAGAATCGCACGTCTCCCTTCCTCCAGCCCGAACTTGTTCTATCCAACATCCTTCAAACCCTGCACTTATTCTTGATACCATTCAATCTGTTATTCGTCATGCTCACCGAACGACCACGTTTGAATTCGCACAGGACACTCGCCATCCATCGTGTCGAAGACAATGGAATGGGTTCAACCCTCCGGTCCAACTTGAGTCCGACGCCCATGCGCAGCTTGAAAAGGAAGCCGAACTTTCACCATAAGAGGCCATCCTTCTGCAGCGACGAGGAACCTTGTGTTGAAGACGTGGGGGATCTTCAGATCCAAGATGATCGGCCTACCTCTGAGATTCGAACACGAGATGAGTCTGATCTTGAGGAAGATGTACCTGACCTTGAGGTCAGTCTCACCTCTGGCTATAAGGACGATGAGTCTATCCCTGGAGACGATAAAACTGTCATTGACGACGATAAGAATGTCCCTGGAGATGATGAGCCTGGCCTTGAGGAATTTCCCTTGCGAGACAACACTTTTGCAAATCCATCTCGCTTCAACTATGTGGAACTCACCATTCTAATGTTCGATTCCTGGGAATCGTACGGTCCTAGTAGATGGGCCCTCCTAGTCGAAGACCATTACTTAAACGTAGAAGATTGCTACCAGCTCTTGGAGGGCCCAACCAGAAAAGACCCCGGTAAACCTTATAAGTTTCGCTATGAACCTGGTAAACTTGGCTCCTTTCGAAAACCCGATAGACGCCATCACATCACCTGGATTCGGCGCGACGATAGGCATAAAGTCCACCGTGCGGCTAAAGAGGTAAAACAATATAAGTATATATTTTCTCAACGGTGGCTCATCGAGATAATCTGGAACCTGGAGGAGCAAAAAGTTGTCGTTCCAGGTAAAGGCTCCGAGCTCCTGATGCTCGAACAAAAATACGTGCTCCCTAAAGAGAAGGTTGATAATATGGTGTTAGTGATTGAACAAGAAACGGCCAGATCCATTCCTCAGAAATTGAGTGATTGGGTTCGTGGACGACATGGCGCGGTATTGGAGGCACGCGAACGGGTAAACAGTAAGATGGTCGAGCTGGTGATATTCCTTGACCCTGAGCACAAGTACCAGCTCAAGCTCCAGAATCAAACCGATTCAATCGAGGACTATTACGCTCGTCTCCGCAACGAAACCGTGCAGTTCTTTAGAACGGTCGATCCCTTCGGTTGGTTCACTGACGGTCACGAACCAATCTCTTTCGTATGTGAAATGGGTTGTCCGCGTAGTCTTGGTTTTGGAAACCTGTACTTTTCTTTCGCCGGTCTTGAGATTCGAGTTTCGACGCGCTGGTCGCCGAGGACTTGACCTCGATAAGAAGTTGAGATTCTAAAATTGGATTATGGGTCAGAGCGTTAGGTATTGATACGTTTTGCCTAGCGTCGGCAGTTTGTAGTGTTCGCGTTCTGAGAAGTCATCTAGATTGTACATAGTTGAATGAACCTGGTGTTCTCATGAACTCAACATTGAATGCTCTGCGACTTATGACTTGTGAGTGACAGCAGATAAAGCTGCTGTCTGGTGTCTGCTCATAAGTCGTGAGTAGATGAGATGGTTCCGATGGCAACAAAGGAATTGGAGAAAGAATGTGTATGAGGAATGGAGGCACTGCAGATCATGGCTTGGTGGTTACCATTCCTACCCTCAGCAATTGATCGTGTGCCTCCATCGGCAAAGATTTTATACAACAAGGATATAAACAAGAATGAAATAAAAGCAGATAGTTGGGAAAGATCTTTACCTCGACTTACCAGTGCATTCATTTCCTGACCTTATAAAAAAGCTGATGGCAGAGACAAAGATCTCAATCAATGGTCGATCGCCAGATAAGCTCAATCGAGCTTCAGCTCTTCTTAAACTTCAGCCAATTACGAGCTCTGGACGCGTTGCACTGGCGTCGCTGCTCAACTATAACTGGTGCGATTACAGGACAAGTTCATTTAAGGTTGGCGTACGTCAGTAGCTGAAACAGGGCCTCAGCTTGTGATGAAGCTCCCTAAATATGGGGGAGCTCCGTCCCGTCATCAACGGTACCTAAGAACTCCAATCTCACCTCTACAACACAACAAAGAACCATGATGGACTTTTCAGACTTTGAAATCATTGACCCGATTGCCGAGTTTGGCCCCGAGAGCAGCGACGATGAAGATACCCCTCAGCCTTCTCTACCCCATCTTCAAGGCGGTCATCCTCCGTGGCAGGGTCATGAGGGTAAGCTAGTCGGTGTTGTTGACATGGGAAGGTGAGACTATCCATCGCACTGTCGCGTGTGAAGTCAGACTGACAGAGATTGCGACTATCAGCAATGGCATCCGATTGTCCATCTCCGACCTTTCAAAGCCATTGGCTCGTATGCTCCCGACCGTGTATCAGTACCGCGCGTCCATCTCGTTGTACGACTCTCAGTATGATCCCGAGACGGGAGACCAGATTCCCATTCCCGACGACATTATCGAAGCCGTCGTCTCAGTCCTGAGCAGATTTGTTGTTATATGTGACGACTTTGGTTGTAACAAGGACAGTATTCATGTTATCGCGACTGAAGCTACACGCGCGGCAGTCAATTCCAAGCAATTCTTGGCTGCCATCAAGGACAAGACTGGCCTGACGGTTGAGCTTCTACCCAAAGAGGAGGAAGGACAGATTGGCGCTCTTGGTATCGCTAGTGGGTTTTCCACGATGGAAGGTCTTGTCATGGACCTGGGAGGTGGCAGCACTCAGATTACCTGGATGCTCAGCTCTGGCGGTCAAGTCCGCATCAGTCCCAAGGGAAGCTTTAGTTTCCCATACGGAGCCGCTGCACTGACCAAGAAGCTCCATGATCTGCGACAGGACAAGAAGAAAGAAGAAGCCGATGCTGCTGTCAAGGCATTCGAGCAGGAGATGATTTCCAACTTCAAGGATGCCTACCACAACCTCCAGATCCCCGAAGAGATGGTCGAGAAGGCCAAGAAAGAGGGTGGATACCGTATCTACCTCTCTGGAGGTGGATTCAGAGGATGGGGATATCTGCTTCTGTATCTTAACCAGACGGATGGCAGTTATTACCCCATCTCCATCATCAATGGCTACACGGCCAAGCGCAAGCAGTTCGAAGATACCGAGGCTCTCAAGCATGTCGCTCATGCTGCCAAGGACATCTTCCGCGTCTCTGATCGCAGACGATCTCAGGTCCCGGCCGTTGCCTTCCTTGTTAATGTCCTCTCTGAGTCCATTCCTGGAGGTATCAGAGAAGCTCACTTCTGTCAGGGTGGCGTGCGAGAGGGCTTCCTATTCCGACAGCTGCCACCATCCATCCGAGCTCTTTCGCCTCTGGAGGTGGCCACTGGCTACTTTGCGCCAGGCTCGCGACATCTGATCCAGCAACTGCTCAAGAGCGCAATCCCGAAACCCGGTAAGAAGAAGGAGTTTCCTGAGGAGTTTGAAGAACCTGTCGTGGATTCGTTTGCCAATGCGATGTACCTCCACATGTTCATGTCAAAGGAAACTGCTTCGACGACTGCGCTGTACTCAACCAGCGTTGGTAACATGTCCGCGATTCACGGTGTATCGCACCAGGACCGAGCTAGGCTGGCCTTGATGCTTGAATCCAGATATGGTGGCGAACTTCCTCCTCGCGAGTTGGAGTTTCGCGAGTCTCTCCGTGAGATGCTCACGCCCGAAGAAGTCTGGTGGGCATCTTACCTCGGCAGAGTAGGACAGCTCATCACAGCACTCTACCCGGCTGGCAAGATCCACCGATCGAAGCCTCGTGTGGTGTTCACTGCACAGTGGTCTTACACTCTGGGCAAGAAGAAGAACAAGGAGGGTCTCCTGCTCACCATTTCGGTACAGAAGACCAAGAATGATCCTGCTCGCACAAAAGAGACGGTTGAAGAGGCGGCTAGTGACGTGGAAAAGATTGGAAAGAAGAAGAATTGGATTGGTGATGATGAGCCTTGGGGAATGAAGGTTAAAGTTAAGGTTGTTGAGGAGGGGATCCTTTCTGAGGATATTGACGAGTAAAATGGGATATTGCGATGGGTACATCTTGGAAATTGTTATGATATGACTGGAAGGAAAAGAATGTATGTTTACTGATTAGCATGAATTTGAGTTCTTCCCTTACAATATACCTGCTGTGTCCAGTGACCAATGCTCTACACAAGTAGCCAAGGTACACCTCGTAGAAGATGCCGAAGAACCTGGACTGCCTGCATATTCGACTTTGTAGTCAAATTGATTTGAAGCTACCGTTGAATGGGTTTGTTTCGTCGCGGCACACGCGCCCTCCCTAGTCGTAGACAGTGAAGCATGGCTTCTTTGTGATGCTCGTTGTCTTTAGGCGCACCGCATAGTCCCATCAACCCGATTGACTAAGGGCTTAGGAGTCTCTTGAGGGATGAGAAAGCAGTAAGTGTGCGCGCGCTCCATTATGACGCGATTTGCTTTGGAGAGGTTGTTAAGGACTGAAGATGTCGTGTTAGTAGGAACGAGAGGAAGGGGATCCACTATCATGAAGTTTTGAGGGCGGTTTCATCTTACATACGCCTGTCAAGTAAGGGTCCGGGGTTCAAAGTTTGTATGGTCAGTTACTCTGTACAAGATGCTGTGTCTACCATGAAGCTGTCTAATTTATGCTCTTCACCTAGCTCAATCAAGCATCTAAATCCCCGTTGTGTTCTCATCCATCCACCCTCTCTAAGTATTAGCCACTTCTTCTTCCTGCCCAGAGCCTGAATCGCGCTTTTCTGTCTGAGGACTGACTTTGACCCAAGAAGAAGCCTTCAATTCATCAGCTTGAGCCTTCCAAATCTCGTTCCCCATCTGAACAAACGCCTTCCTAAACTGGCGCAACACTACCATCACATAGTCTTCAGTAAACTCATTTATCTGCTTTCGATCCTCGTCACTGCCAAAAGTCGCAATTCTGTGCTTCTTCTTCCATATCCAGAGTAGATCCTGAACAGCCTCCCGAAGATTGTCCTTTTTTGTATTCACATGATTGACGACGAGGTAGAAAAACGGCTGCATGTGATGGTGGCGGGGATGTTTATACAATTCCACATTGCAAATGAGTACGAATTGGTGGATCATGTCAAAGGTTCGCCAATTTTCGAGGTTTTGCATAAGGACGATTATAGTTCTGCCGTTGTTGAGATGCTGGAGGCCGAGAGCTGCTTGTGTGAGTGTTAGGCGTGCTGCCTCGCGCGTTTGGTAGATGTCTGCTTGCTGCTGTTACGCTTTTCTTTGTCGATAGGCTTTTAGTAAAAGAGGCAGCAGTTGACAATATCTGCTAACAAGGTGAAGGTCATCTTCATTAGTGAACTTGTACCTATCCTTTAATCGCTGTTTACCCTTTCTGTCTCCAGTGATAACATTGGGTATGGACTCCATTCTAAAGCTCGATACCAGTCTCATCCTTTGGAGGATCGATCTTCCTGATCTTTCTATATCCCTCTCTCATCTCAGTCTTCGTAAACCTAGTCGAATGCAGATAATAAACAACAAACCATTGGTATAAGCAAAACAAACTTCAAACATTAGTAACTAGACCTTTCACGGTTTCAAAACGACTTACAATGCGCAAACTCCAAAGCAACCGCAAGCAATAGCAAGGTTATCCAACATAGCTATCGCACCTGTGGAAACCTCCCCAACAATGCCCGGCCTTCGTTTTTCATGCTGTGACTCTTCATAGGCCGTGATATCCTCTCTCTTGACAAACATGACGACAAGAGCGGATAGCCACATTGCTGATGAGACAGCCAATAGCAAGCTGTACCACATTGGCGGCTTGGGGTTTGTCAGACCTTGTGGGCTGACCGGTATCTTGGGAGCAAAGAAGTGAAGAGCTCCCTGCAGGCGTCAGTCACGATGAGTTCTGATCTTGAATATTGTAACTTACCACTGCAAGGTTATATGCTGAAGCAGCTAATAGACCTTGACCAGGCTCTTTCGAAATTATACCTGCCGAAAGCCCAATAACGGCACAAGCAGCGATCCATCTTCCGATATCAGCCTTGAAAGCATCGTTGTAAAGTTTCTTGACTGGATTTGTTTCCTTTTCTTTGCCGAACATATCCCGGACGATCTCGCCCAGCGGCATAGGACATATTGGACTTGACATGTTGAACCCGTTGATTTGTTCAGTGTTTTTTGGAGGTCAATAAGGGATGTGTTTTGTCATTGTCAGATGTTAAGTTATGGTCTGACTGACTTAGATGGCTGTGGTCTTGGCAGTATGACGATGGCCAAGACAGGGATAATAAGCACAGCCACTGTAAACAGGCTGTGTCTCAATCCTTTGTTTTTGTAATTCTCACTTTATTGGTTTAAGAGTTGATATAAATTGGGCCTTCGCGCAATGATCCTTTTGGTTTTGATGAACGCGGAATGTGACTTTGGACAATGACATGCTTGGCAATCCACTCTGATCGCTCGCGTATTATTCCTAATTTATTTGGTCCCTGAATCAGCTTTGCAGCTGTTGACATTCCGACGGGAATTGAATAGCAATTTCTTATCGCACGGAATTTCCCATTTTAGATAAGACTGAAGCAGTTGTTGGTTGTCAATACGATTCAGCCGGTATAGAATGCTGACCTGTTGAAATCCGATCGGTCGTTCAAGTTGCCAAGGTAAGCAGGAAATAGGTGGCATTTAATAAGTTCTTACTCAGTAAGTTGATCACGTCAAGAAATACGGGCAGTAATTTCTCTTGATACTCTTTGTTCCTTGACTTGTGACCAAGTCCCAGTCTGACGGCGATATCTAGACAAACAGCGTAGTTTATCAAGATATCTTGAATGACTAGCTCGTAGTACTAATGAACACTCCTTTCAGATTATTTGACTGCCCATACTAAAGTCGACTTCAGTGTGTATCAATGATGAAAATCAAATGCGTATCCAAGATGCGCTCCCACTCGGAACAACAGGAATGTTCCCCAGATTCAGCCTCAAACCCACACAGAACTAACGGAAATATTCCCGAAACCCTGATCGTCTCCTCGAACATTTTACCTAAACGGGAAAACCCTGCGCCTGAGCAACCCATGCGCAGCTGAGGTCCCAAGGCTGAAAATCAACCAACTACGTTACATTAGTGCTTATCTTGCTGCAGATTGACGACGGCCCGCGGGTTATTTTTCCTGTCTAACCATTTGCTTACGAGGCTCATGCACAATTTTGAGGTATGATGGGCGCTTATTGGTGTTTCGTAGGGGGATGGCAAGGACTTGTAAGATAAGCCACTGACAGAATGACAGGTACTCTTATCTAGACGACATCTAGTGAGTTACAGTGCAGGAGAGTGGTAATTAAAGACGAGGATATCCTTGACGTCTGTCTGAGTGCACTGTCACACAGCCCGGTTCATTGCGTATTGGTCTGTTATACATATTCTTATTTTACTTGCCTCTTGTTATATAAGACCTCCCTACCTCTTTCTCCAATACAGACATATCAGATATCCCATACTTAACCCTCTTAGACAAATATCATTACTCACTTATATCACAATCAACATGGGCGACAAAAACGATACCTTCGTACCAAACTACGACAACTGCGATGAAATCTCAGACAAATGCCCCGTCGAATACACAATCTATGGTGAATACCTTTCCGATGGTGCAGCGGCCTTCTTCGCCGTAGCATTCGCCCTCCTCCTTATAGCCCAGATCTTCCAAGGCTTCAAGGCCAGAACATGGTCGTACATGATATGGCTCGGCATAGGAACCATTCTTGAAATCCTCGGCCATATCGGACGCTTCGGTCTAGCAAAGGATCCATGGAGCCAGAACCTCTTCATCGTCTCGTATATCACACTCCTTCTCGCACCGACGCTTGTTGCGGCTGCTATATCCGTCACGTTCAAACACATTGTTATGTGGTACGGAGCCAAGTGGTCACTCATTAAGCCGAGACTGTACCCTCTTGTCTTTGTTGGTACGGACTTCATTTCGATCTTTGTACAGGTTATTGGCGGTGGACTGACGGCTTTGGAGACTGTTGGCAAGGGGAATGACACAACCAACAAGTTGGGAGAGATTCTTGTTATAGGAGGAGTTTCTTTCCAGGTTGCTAATATGCTGTGCTGTGGTGCGCTGATGCTTATCTATGCTCGACGTCGAAGCCAGTCGCTGAAGCATAGTGAGCCCTTGATGGATGGTGCTCCTCCGATGTACGCTGGTGTCCCGGCACGTGGTAAGGTCCCTGTTGCACGAGAGGAAGCCACTATTCAAGAAGCCAAGAAAGCAAGATGGTTTGTGTACTGTCTTGGTCTTGCATATCTTTGCATCATTATTCGATGCTGCTACCGGTAAGAATCACCAACCTGCCTGTGTAGATACCAAACTGACTTTTCGGATAGCATCGCAGAGACCATCCCCGATATTACGAAAGACGTCCTTCGAAACGAACCACTCTTTCTCGTCTTTGACGCCGCAGCAATGCTCATCTCTATTGGGATCGTTACTATACTGCATCCTTGCTACTTCTTCCCTTACTTGGGTCTTAAGAAGAGTAAGAAGAGCCAGGGCAAGGTTTACGAGACTTTCCGCATGGAGAATAATGCTGCTTTGATGGGACAACAGCCACAGCTACAGCAGCAAGGCTATGTTTGAGGTGGATGATCATGGTCCATGGATAGAAGGGGGTCTCTCTTGACTCTGTCTCGAGATGATAGTGTAAGGCCAAGCAAAGTACAGAATGTTATCAGCGAGCGACGATTGAATTTGGTGGGGTTTGGAGTTTCTTATGATTAATTATCTCTGTCTCTATATGGAGATATGGTAAAGTCCATTAATGGATGTACAATAAATTACTTTTATCTTGCGTTGTTGACCTTGACTCATACAGCCCGAGTTGTTGGAGTAGCCATAATCTATTAGACCATTATATTAGACCAACGTTTCTAATTTCCAATTCTATGTGACCATTCGATTTGACGATTTTATATCAAGATTACGTTAGCGCCTTCCTTAAGGAAACATAGTCCAAGCCTTCTGCATTAGCCCAAAACTTCCGACTAATCAACCTCATTCCAGTCACCGGATCATCAAGCCGATACCACAGTACAGTACATTCTGTTCTCTTATTACTTGCCTGTCGTGGCTTGCAAGTTACACCCGATGTCGCACACATTTGTGCGCCCTACAAGTACAACAACAAGTTTGAGACATTGGAGATATGCAGTCAGCATTGGACTTGGGGTAACTGCACAGGGCGTGTCGTGAAGCAGAGGGCGCAAATTTGTTGGCAGTATAAATAACAATGACTTCCACTATGATATTCTGCAGGCACTGATACAATCTGGTTCAAGAATCATAGAACTTCAATGTCCGAAACATCCATCGAGCTTGTTACTCCGAACAGGGCTGTGTCAGACGACACAGTCCAACTGCAAGACACATTTAACCAAAGCTTGGAATCTAGAGCTACAGATGCCGAGTTCTCGTTGCCGCCTGTCGATGGCGGAAGAAAGGCATATCTCTTCTTGGCTGCATGTTGGGTTGTTGAAGCAGTAACATTCGGTAAGTCCATCAGTCCTGTCTTCCTAAGCACAACCTGACTGAAGTAATGGTAGGATTTGGTTTCTCGTTTGGTGTCTTTCAAGAATACTACAGTCACAATGAACCCTTCGCAGGGTCTAGTAATATTGCTGCCATTGGAACTACCACTACCGTAAGGGTTCCCCATATCAGATGAGTATTCAGTCTGACCTCATCTAGGGCATGCTCTACCTAGGAGCTCCATTCGTGGTAATCATATGCCGCTTCTACCCCCGTCAAGCCCGCTGGTTCACCATCATCGGCCTCTTCATAACAGCGCTCGCCATGGCAACAAGTTCCTTCTGCACAACAGTGCCCCAACTAATCGCCACCCAGGGAATCCTCTTTGGCATCGGTGGCTGTTTCGCCTACTGTCCCTGCACGCTCTACATCGACGAGTGGTTCGTTCGCAGAAAAGGTTTTGCTTACGGCATTGTCTGGAGCGCCGCTGGAGCTGGTGGTGCTGTGCTTCCTTTGGTTCTTGAAGCCCTGTTAAAGAACTACGGATTTCAAACGACTGTGAGGATTTGCTCTGGGATCTTGTTTGGAAGTGCAGCGCCTTTGGCGTATTTTATCAAACCACGAATTCCCCTTTCAGCTACTATTCATAGAAAGCCTTTGAATATGCGGTTCGTTACGTCGAGGTTGTTCTTGCTGCACCAGTTGGTTAATGTGGTTGAGGCTACGGGGTATTTCCTGCCTACCATTTATTTACCGACTTATGCTCGAACAACATTCGGTACTTCGACTATCCTATCAGCACTGACAGTCATCCTTGTCAACATTGCTACCACCATTGGTCTTATGGTTATGGGTTCTCTGAGCGACAAGCTTGCGGTCACGACATGCATGCTCATATCAGCAGTCGGGGTCGGCATTTCCGTTCTACTAGTCTGGGGCCTCACAGCCTCTCTGCCTGTTCTTTATGTCTTCTGCGTCATGTACGGCCTCTTCGCAGGTTCTTGGGCTTCCATATGGCCTGGTATCATGAAAGAAGTCACGCAGAAATTTCAAGACCAGAACGAGTATGTTGATCCTGTCATGGTGCATGGTCATCTTTGCGTGGGTAGAGGAGTCGGCAATATCATCTCCGGGCCGCTCAGTGGTTCTCTTATTAGGGGTCAACCGTGGCAGGGGAAGGTTATTGGGGGCTATGGAAGTGGATATGGGATCTTGATCTTGTATACTGGTTTGACGGGTTTAGTGAGTGGGATGAACTTTCTGTGGCGGTATGTCAATGTGCTATGATATGGGATCAAGGTGTTCTCCATATCTTATTATCATGCCGCATCAACTAAAAGTCTTGTTTATATTTGATATTTATATGTATGGAAGAATTGAAGAAGTAAACTATCCAATGAAGAACATGCATGATCGTGTATATAGTACCACAAGACTTGAAATTCATCTGTATATCAATATGTTACTTCGAAAGCCCTTGGGTATTTCTGGTTTTACTCGAACATTCTAGTTGAGGCTGATGACTTCGACATTTCTAACCTGAAAGGTGGTTGCTGCAAAAGTCAGTATCAAGAAATTCAGGCCTGAGACGTGTTGACTTACGAGTCGTAGGTCCAGGCGAACCAGAGGATCCCTCGGTTTGGTAGTTTACAATCCTGCCACCTCATTAGCCACTTTTGTCAAACATTATCAGCCTCAAACTTACAGACGAAGTCCCGCACCAATGTAATCTCTTCCATACTGCGTTGTCTGTTCAACCCCATCCAGGAAAAACTTAACCCTCACATCCGCCCCATTCTCGTCCCTCAACTCAGCCCTAACAGAGTGCCACTCTTCCGGGTTTGGATAATCTCTATCCAGAGCTGTAACCTCATCAGAAGTATTAAACGTGTTGAAAGAAATCTTGCCAGAGCCCTTCCACTCGGCAATATCGATCTCGGGCGGCCACCCGCTTGCAGCGTTGAGCCAGAAAGCAGGCCACGTTCCTCTATCCACTGGAGCGATGAACTCAGCGCTGATGTCGTACCCACCACCTGGAGCGACAGTGAAGGTTGACTTGGCGTGGATTGCGCCGGAGAGGTAGTGGATGGGATCTTCTTGGTCGTCTCTTGGTTCAGCAGTTAGAGTTAGGACGCCGTCTGTTACGGAGACGTGTTCTTCATCCATGCGTGCGCCACCATTGTGAGTTGGGCCCCAGGGATAAAGATAGTTCCAGTAAGTTTCAAGAGAATTAAATGAGTCTTTGGGGATGTCTGTTACTGCGCGGGCTTCAATCGGTGGTCGGAGGGCAGAGCATGATACTGAGGCACATTGAAGCGCAATGAGAAGACCCTTGGAATGCATCTCTGGTACTGAACAAAAGAATGATCTTGATGACTTGGGAGAATCATGGCGGCCAATGCTGAATTTAAGTACTGAGGTGTTCACTATATCGCACACGAGATGGTGTGCATGAAACGGGTTCGATGGAACCTCGTCTAGGATCTTGAAACAAGATCGCGTGTTGATCATCCAAACAAAGCGCACGAATAAACAAACGGCATTGATCAATGGTCCGAATGTGCAAGTTTAAACCATGTAATTATGACAAGTAGACTTGCCCTTTCGGAGAAATAGGAAGCTGTGAAGCTATAGTATCAGAGGACTATACTTAACACCCTTGACCAGCTTGCTTATCTCTTGGCGTTAGATGAAGATCATGACCTGACATAGAAAGCCTTGCATTTATAATCCAAACACAGCCAGATGGCCATCATATCGACAGAGTCAAAACTCTAGTGACTTGAACTGCTGGAATTCCCACTCTCGTCTGACCACAGTTTCTCCAAACCTTCAACAACTTCTTCCACAAAATCTTCCTTGGTTTTCCCTGTGATCTTGTGAATCTTGACCTTGTCTTCATCCCCATTCGTCTCCCACTCAAGCGGATCCCATCGTGCAGGCTTCACCAAATAGGGAGTTTGGTCAAACAAAGTCAGCATCGGTAGAAAAGGCCCATACGGCCGTTCATGCTTAGCCCGAGCCTCTTCACTAGCGTAGGGGACGGGGTATGCCTCGAAGGGGCAGAATATGGGTAGTCCTTGGGGCCGTCCTAGTCGTTTGACCCAGGCCTCGGCGTGCTTGTTCCATTGACAGATGATGCAGTGTTGGAACGCATAGAGATCCCATGCTGCGAGACTTGCAAACGTCCAGCGAGGTTGATACTTGGAGGGTTCGCCGGATAGTGTTGGGCCGTTGGGATGAGGAGCTGTTTCAGAGCAGCTCAAGTCGACAAGTACACCGTTGACATACTGTTCGCTGCGTACGTCTCTCACCACAATTCCGTTCTTATGAAGCTCGTTAAGGTTCTCAATCATCTGTGGGATGTGAAACACCTGGTAGAGTCGATCGTACACTCGTCGCAGTTTCTCGTCCTCGTGCGGTGCCATGTCAACCCAATCCTTGACAATGCCCATCATGGGCTCTTGGATATTATGCTGAACACGGTCGTGGAACTGCATCCTAGCTTGGATTGACCCGAATTTCACCTTGACCTGAGTCGATGTGGCACTGACATAGCCATGGGCTCGCACAGCGAGGTGTTCGCAGCCCAGGTCTTGGAGTCTCCCAAACGCTCGACACTCCTTTTCGAATGGTGTGAAGTGCCGTTCAAATGTATCACAGCAATCCCAGGCCGTTTCTCCATTTGTAGAATAGCACTGGTCGTAGTCGACCTCGGGGGCTTCTTGGGTGATGAACTACCGCACAATTAGAATGTCGAGCCGATTCCCTTCCACATTCTTCGACTCACCAGTTTGATAGCGTATAGACGCTTCCCCGTTGTAGCCTTGATGATTATTCCATGGCTTGTCTTCCGGTCTAAAACCTCGAGGTACTGAAAGTCGTCGCTGAGAATGTCGTGCTCGAAAGGTTGAAGCCCTGGGCCTTCGCCCCCTGGTAGAGTTTTCATGGGTGCCATCACTGCCATGATGAAGGCAGGGCAGGGACGATTCCTTGCTCGATTCAATGAAGACCGCGAGTCTTGGACAACAGAGGTCTGTGTGGAAAATGTTGAAAGAAGTTATGCGACGTGTTGAAAGCGAGCAAAGTCAAAATGCGAAAGTCACATTTTCCACTTGGCTTTCTGTGACAGCTCGACAGCATTACACTTTCGTGAAAACCTACGGGAAACACGAACCATTCCCATTGGATTCACGCCTCAACCGAGAATCTTACATACCTGGCACATCTAGATCACCATGCCCAATGACTCCAGCGTCACTGGTATCTCCCCGTTTGAGTTCACTCATGATGACCTTCAAACAATACACTACCAACATTGGACACAGCGTCCACTCAGCCGGCGCAACCTACACCGTCTCCTTCTGACAAAAACACTAAGCTGGCACTTCAAGAGAATATTCAGTGGCGTACTCGAGAACCATAGAACTTACGAAGCAGCTTGTTTCAATGAGACATTCCCTCTTCTAGCGATATCAAGCACCGTAAGTCACAATGGTATCTGCATCGTTCAGCGCATTGCTTTCACTACTTTGCGTCTTCGACTTCGTTCACGCATGTCATCAGGCTCGGCGTTCAGCAAAATGCGATCTCGTTGCAAGATGTGAGGTCTGTTTGCAACTTGGCTGTCATCCAATCAGAGCACCGCCTGGTTAGCTCAATCGGTAGAGCGTGAGACTCTTACTAGAGTACACAATCTCAAGGCTGCGGGTTCGACCCCCGCATCGGGCTGTTCCTATACAAATGATACGATTGATCACTTTTTTTTGCTTTTTGTTGTTTGAAGCGTCGAGATTGAGCTGGCGTAAGAAGAGAGGCGCTCTGTTTGCGGGTAAGTCACACCGGAGGCTCAGACATTCACTCGTTGGGATCGGGTCGGGTCGCTTGTCGTTCATCAATCATGCAGTATGCCATTGAAACTGCAGATGCGCCGGCTCATAACCGTCCGGTACATAATTACATATAGCCCAAACATGGCTTCACCTCCTCTACCTCACATAACAAACAAGAGGTCGGTGTCTAATTACAATATTAGTAACTTATTCGGATAGCATCAGGACAAAACTTACCAATGGGGTGACTACTCGAGAGCTGTGGCTTCTGGGTATACTTCTCTTCGAGAATATCACGGACGCTGTTCAGCAACTCAACGTAACTCTGCTGAGGGTTCGCCTTGAGTGCTGAAATGAACGCCCATGACATGGCACCAGTAGCCTGTGCGTTGATGGTGGCATCGGCCCTAGGTAATTGTTAGAACAGTCTAACAAATTGGTGAGCGTCACTTACGATGTCTGGTCATCTTTGCTTCCGGAGAACATAACAACGTCAGCAGGCGATGTTCGGGTTTGCTTGTTGTATTCATAAACCTCATCGCCGGTCATAGCAGACTTGGCCAGCGCGAACACTGAACTAGCAGCCCCAGCGAGATCTCCTCTAGAGTATGCGCTGAAGGCGTCAAAGAGTCCTGATGCAGCTTCCTTGGCCAGGTTTGGTTCCTTGAGAACACCCTTGGTTGAGTAAACGTATGGAAGATCCATGACGGTGGCGGAATGGCATGAGTCAAAGATGGCTGTGAGACGCACACCCTGGAGCAAGGGCTTTACGACGCGGGCATGGATTTCGTCGTCGATGATAGGACCAGCTTGGGCATGGTCAACTGGGTAGATACACTCATCGTATCCGTCATCCTCATCGCCGTCCAAATCCTCGACTCGGCCACCGTGACCTACACAGTAATTGTTAGACAGTACAGTATCTTATGAAACGCGCGCCGACTTACCGGAGTAGTGGAGGAAGAGAGCATCGTTGGGTTGGGCGTTTTGGATCAACCAGCCGAAAGCGCGGATGATGTTTTCGCGAGTGGGAATCATGATCGGATCTTGCTGGTCATCAGTCAAGATGATCATGTCCTCTCTCTTGTAGTTGTAGCGCTCCACCAAGAAGGCCGAGATGTTGTGTACATCGTTGATACATCCACGCAGCTCGCCTTCTTGGCCAAAATAGTTGATGCCGATGAGAAGCGCCTTGCGACGACCGGTACATCTGGAGTACTGGAAAGTGTAGCCTTCGGGGGCACCGTGGCCGAACTGCTGAGGAACATCGGGGGGAGGTGGTCCGGATCGAGCGTGTTGGGCATGGTGGTGTCGACCTTGTGGAAGAGGAAAGCCGTACGCATCTAAATGGGGCGGAGGAGGATAATTAGGAGGAGGATATCTTTTGGGGGCTTGGGAAGAGCCTCTGGAAACACTACCGTAGTTTGTCGGAGGAGGAGGACCGCCGGGAGGTCCATAATGTTGCTGAGGAGGACCATAATGGTTCGGAGGAGGCCCCGGCGGAGGACCATAATGATGCTGAGGAGGTCCAGAAGGAGGACCGTACGAACGCTGCTGCTGGGGAGGAGGTCCAGAATAATATTGCTGGGGGGGAGGATGGCCTTGCGGAGGACCGTATCCATAGCCTCCTCCTCCTCCGTTGTACCCTTGGCCTGGATAGTAGGACATGGTGTTTTATCTGGTGAAACTGATGCTCCTGATGTTCTAGAAACTGATCAACGCAGAAAGCAGTAAAACAGAAAGAAAGATGATGCAGGAGGGAGCCTGAGAAATCCCAATAACGAGATGCAAAAACGAAACAACAATGGGTCAGCCAAGCAGTGAGAAGCCCATTCTGACCTTGGTTTTCAGCAATGAGCTCTCTCGTCAGTGCATTTGCGCGGGCGCTAATCACGTCCACGGCTTGGAGATTCCGAGAACTGGCTCTTGGCAAAAGCGACAAAATATTTCAGTCAGCTTTGAGCATTCAGATAGACGCTTAAACTGCATCTATTTTGTCAGCCCAAGCTTACGTCTCCATCGCTTCTCTCTTGGCCTTGGTAGAGGGGCAGAGCTGGAGGGGCAACAGAAACTCCCCGCCTGAAGACGCGTCCACAGCCTGATTCTCCAGCCTCAAGCGCCCAAAGTCCCCTGAAGATCCCCTGACGGTGAATGTTCTGGAGGCCGCTGGAGGGGAAAGAATGCCAAGGACCTGGACTTTTCTTGGCGCTGCAAGAGCCCCTCCCCCTCACCGCAGTGTCAGACAGGTGTCAACAACAGAATGAGTCTGTGAATCATTCAGACATGTCACAAGGGAGGGTAATATCGTGAGACGACATGAAACCCCCATGATATCTGCATCTCATCACCAACCTCTGCTTCTTTCTCCATGGCAATATCACGGGCGGCCTCTCGCCTTTCAAGACAAGTGACGCGGCAACTTACTTCCCTTGATCAAACTCAAACAATGCTTATGCGCATCGGCCGTTGATCAGCCTCTCCCTTTCATGAGAAGGACAGCATAATCGCATATCATGACTGCTTGCATCTTTGCTCCGCCACAATAATGTTACAGCAATACCCATGCTCCCATTCCTCCCTGCCCTATGTCAATGGACATGGACATGGCGCGGGTATTGCAGCGTTTGGGAGCCGCCTCGAGGTATCATGAGCGTTTGAGGCGACTGTCAGAAGGAGATTGAGGGAAATCCTCTGCTTCAGTTCAGTATCCGTAGACTCCACGCTTTGCTGTGGAGCACATGCTTTTCCACGTCGGCTCCGGGGCATCTCGATGCGTTGTGTAGTGGCAACTGAGAGGAATGCTTTTCTATCTGATACTTCAGTCAGTAGGATATTTCACCCCGTGCTGTGACAAGACCAATTTTTTTATTTCAAACATAAAGCATAAGATTCATCGTATCGTCGTAAAATCTAAGGCTCGAGCTTGAAGCTATCGACAGTTAGTTGCCTGGTTGAACGTTGGACGCCCCGCCGGACCGGCCCGCAGGGGTCAAAAAGAGGCCCATCTGATTGGCCACGTCGTAGCATTGAAGTCTAAGTTAGTGGACAGGTCCCTGGGGATTGAGGCGACCTAGGTGTTGGAATGGAGGGGTAAACGCTCTAGCTCATCAATCGTCGCGCGACAGGAGGTGAAGGGGATATCATCAACAAATTTGTTCCCGTCGGTACCTGGGGCGCAAGACTGGGGATCCGTTAGTTCCGTATGTCACTGACAAGGAGCAGCCAAGATCCATTACTACAGTGATATTCACTGAGCTCTTTCCCTTCTCAGCAGTGAGACGTTTCCTTCCACCACTCTCATGCACTGTCGGCAGCTGCCAAGAAGTCCTGCCGACTGTTGATAACTGCACGGGTGGCACATACCTTACCCTTTTCTTCCTCAGGCCCTTTCTCCATTATATAAACAGAACCTGGTCGCTTCTCCTCTTGACTTTCTATTTTCTCATCTACTTCTTTTCCCCTCTCCTCTTGAACCTACAACACTTATCAGGCTTCACCCCATCGCGAAGTCATCCATCATGTCTTTCTTCAAGAAGATCACCCAGGAGTTTGAGAACCTTGGGTTCGGTGACAAGAAGAAGGAAGAGGGAGCTCCCCAGCAGGCTCAGGATAGTAAGTCGCGCGTTCGTCAAGCTCCATTGTTTCGTTGGCTAACCTTCTAACTCTAGACACCCGTGCCTACGGCGATAACGGATACGGAGCTCCTCCTCAGGGCTACGGTTCTCCTGCTCCTCAAGGCTACGGCGCTCCTCCTCCCCAGGGCTACACCTCTCCTCCTCCCCAGCAACAATACGGAGCTCCTCCTCCTCAGAGCTACGGTGGTTCTCCCCCTCCTCAGGGTTACGGTTCGCCCGCTCCTCAGCAATACGGCTCGCCTGCTCCTCAACAGCCCTACGGTGCTCCTCCTCCTCAGCCCGGCTACCAGCCTCCTTCCGATCGTCCTCCTCTGCCTCAGGGCTGGACTGCCCAGTTCGACCAGAACTCCCAGCGATGGTACTACGTTGAGCAGGCCACCGGACGCACCCAGTGGGAGGCTCCTCAGGCGCAGCACGCTCCCCCTCCCCCTCCTCCCGATTCTCGTCCTCCCTACGAGTCGCATCCTTCTGATGGATCTCGTGACTTCGGTGGTGCCCCCGGTGGATATGGTTCTCCCGCTCCCGGTGGTTACGGTGCTCCCTCGCCTTACGGTGCTCCTGGTGCCCCCTCGCCCTATGGTGCTCCTGGCGGTTACGGATCGCCTGCTCCAGGTGGCTACGGATCACCAGCTCCAAGTGGCTACGGCGCTCCCTCCCCATATGGCGCTCCTGGCGCTCCTTCTCCTTACGGTGCTCCTTCTCCCTACGGCGCTCCTGGCGGACACGACCAATATGGTGCTCCCGGTCAGGAGGGTGAGCGCGGTACCAACCCCTATGGACAGCAAGCTGGAGAAAAGAAGAAGAGCAACTCCGGTATGCTCCTTGGTGCCGCCGGTGGTCTCGCTGCTGGTGCTGTAGGTGGTGCCCTGATCGCCAACGCCTTGAACGACGACAGTGACGAGGAGCGTGAGAAGGAAGCCGCTGCTGCCGCCGCCGCTGCTCCTGCTGCTGAAGCACAACCCCAGGTCATCAACAACTACTACGGTGCTCCTCCTGAGGATGACCCCTACGCCCGTGGTGACCCTTATGGCGCTCCTCCTCCTGAGGATGATATGCCTCCTGCAGTTCTGCCTCCTACCGATGCGGACGGTGACTCTGTCTCATCCAGCGACCGAGAAGATGTTGAAGATGCTCGCGCAGACTACGAGGAGGCCCTACGAGATGCTGCCGATTCAGATGCTGGCAGCAGTGAAGAAGAGGCCCTTGAAGAGGCTCGTGAAGAGTACGAAGAGGCCTACGAGGAGGTGTATGAGGATGAGTAAATGGGTTGAAAATGAGCTACGAATAACGACATGTTGCGTCCATTTCTACTGGATTGCGTTGAAGCCATAGAGGCACGGAAGGACGGATTTCTTTCACTTGTTGATACCTCAGTAGTACAATACCAGAACACGTTTCGTATTAATCTTGCCTGCCTTGTATATTCGGAGTGTATGTTAAAGAGGTCTACTATGGCTGTCAGTATGTATGTAGCCGCCCTCGCTTATCGACATAAGAGCCAAGAATTGCAAGACCCCTCGTTGTTTGTAATCCATGTCATTCGAGTCGACCATGGCGATAACTCGGGATTTAAAAGTCATGTATACTGCATATAAGCTGAAAACACTTGCATGTCAGACTCACTGCGAACGCATTTCAGCAGTTGGTTCCCATAGGTCTCTACTTTACTGGCTATTGCTCTACACGAATGACTACTCCAGCTAAAGGACAAACAAGCATGATCATGAGGCGACGAGAATGAGTTGTTCGTCCCCACGCTTGGCATTACACGAGCGAGGTACGTGTGCACAGCCCCTCTTGTCTTGGCAGCGCATAGTCGTGATCACTTCCTCAATCCAGCCCATGCAAGTATCATTTTTCCAATTAATTGCTCATATGAATTTGGTCCTTCAACGGGCGCTTGCTTCCTCCCCCGGACCATTCCCGCATGTATGGAGCTTACGCAGCCCCCATACTCGCGCAAATCCACACCCTGCATTAGACGGTGAGAGTAAGAGAAGATGATACACAAGCGTAGCTATACCTTGATCATGGCCGGGATACAAGGAATAGAAGTTCAAGCTTTGTAGCGAAGAATAAGCATTTCGAGGGGAAAGCTTGTTCTTGCTTATGGTTTATGCTTAGATCAAGGTTGTTTGTTTGGTTACGGTGGGAAGCTTGGCGTGAGAGGTCTGGATCGTGAGGATTTGTTAGGCGTATCCATATTTGGTATGCTAGTCGTGAGTTGCAAGATTGAAGGGACTTTGATAGAATGCGCTGGATATAATCAGCCGATAAATCAATTCACGTTCTTTTGCTGCAAGTCGTCCTTCTTCGAGGGTATATGGTGCAATTTCGTGATTAATACCCCAGCGCATCTTCGGAGGCCGCAATCGAGAGTTCAGCGAGGCACCATACACCTAGATAAGACCCTTTGCGCATCCTTCGGCCTTCGGGCAGGTTAAATTTGCAGTGAAAAAGTCAGCCCTATTTCGCCCGGCAGAGCCTCCCATTGGGCTAAGACAAGAACTCTACAAGAAGATATCGCTCTTGAACACTGACGAACTTCCTTGATGTACCCAATCACGAAGTTGTTAAGTGAAGCACATATTTAGCATGCAGCTATTTATCCACAATGTAAGGTCCTGGCTTATATCTCTTACGGTACCTTTTTTGGATCGTATTTCATAATGTCCTTGGTCTCAGGGAAGCAATCAATCTCAAATGATAGAGATAGATACATATCGGAGTCTCATCTGAGACTGAGGTGGAAAAGTTTGAACTACTTGACGAGCCATTATGGATAGCCTCATTCCTTATTGGAGTGCAATTTACCGATGATACAATTCATTATTCATTCCTATTTCTCAGATTTTTAGGAAAGCGGTTCCTGCAACACAATCGGGGCTCATAATAACCGTTCAAAAACCTCGCCATCTCAGTATCGCCTCTTATCCATCATCGCTCTCGGGGTATCTATCACACACGCGTTCTCATCAAATCATCCAGTACTACTAACCCTCATTATTCTTCTCGTCCATGCAGATACACAGGGCCGCCATGAGCGCCATGTCAACACCAGGCGCAACCATCAATGCATACGTCTGCTGTCCGAAAATCATGTCGCGACCGCTAAGAATCTTACGGTCGATGCGCGCAATGACAGTATTTGTTGACTTGTCAAAGATATCAGCCGCATAGTCGAACCAATTACCCTTCATCTCCAAGACCTCAGCGGTGCCGTCGCTTGAAGTGAAGGTAGCAGTGGCCTTGGAGCCCATAACTAGACATATAGTCAGAATACAATTCCACGCTAATTAGGAAGGGAAAACTTACGCTTGAAGCTGTTCTTTACTTCCATGATCTTGACGCCTTGGGGGTCTTCCACGACGTAAGTAGCATGGATATGCATGAGCTCTTTCACAATGGAGAAGAGATGGTTGCCCTGCATGTCAAACACCTTTTTGCGGCCAGAAATGCTCATGACTTTGCCCTCGACTTTGAGGATAGGCTGGCCGTTGGCGAGCTTGATGTCGAAGCTGTCGCCAGTCAGAGACATGACTTTCTCTTTGAGGACGAGCGTCTCGGTTTGCTGAGCCGTGAGGTTCTTGAAGACGCCGACCTGGCGGGGCGCGGGTGGAAGTTGAACTGCGGCCATGACTGTTGCTGATTATTGAATGTCAAAAAGAGGAGTATGATATACAGTAGGTATAGATGGTGATGGTCAGATATGATGAATGGTAGAATTGTGGTATTTATATAGAGCTATCTTCTGTCAGCAGAGGGGTCCTAGAGTAGCAAACGTCACATGTAGCTTCCTCGTCGCTCAATAGGACCCCTCATAGCAACAACCTGAGACCCTGAATGGCTTAAGGCTGAACAAGGCGCAGTCACAGGCGAGGCTGATTAACCCAGAATTCTCGAATAGAAGGATTGAGAATTGCGTCATAAGAAGCTATGATACGATGATCTTCAAGGTAAAGAATCCTTTTGAGATCACAGCCCCCAAATCAAGTTCAAGTGACACAAATTCCGGCGATAAACGGAAAAGGCAATTGATAGGCTTCATGCTAGAAGCTGCTTATTCGTCAATCCGTGCTGTCGGGACATTTGGCCATTCTTGGCTATAGAGAAAAAGTCCCGTTCGGCTTCCGATAGGTTATCAATCCATTATGAGGCAGTGTCTGCAATATTGTGTAGCATTTGCTACGATGTTGGTTGCATAGCATAAATCATTGAGTGGCATAGAGTATCCCATATGATAATGTGGTAGGTAGACTGTGTTTGGAGATAAGAGGGAGCCAACGCCACCATGAAGCTGAGTTTGATGATACTTCAGGAACCAACCATTGTGCTGGATTACACCATGCCTCCAACCTCAATAGTTCCATGACGAAAACAACCCATTTGCTTCAATTCTGGAAAGATCTGATCAACCTCGTTATTCTAATCATGGATAGCTGTTCCAATGATGAATTTCTTGCCAAACTCACCCTATAGACCAACCTCAAAAGCTCCCAACATAAGCGACAATTCCAACATCTCTCAGCATCAAACAATCACGTGATTGTCTCAACAGTCTCTCAAGACTTGTTCGGTCTGGTGGTCTAGTGGTATGATTCTCGCTTAGGGAAAACCCTATAGCATAGCTTGCGAGAGGTCCCGGGTTCAATCCCCGGCCAGACCCTTCCTTTTGCTGATTGTGTCTCCAAATGGTGATGGATTTGTTTCTTTTTGTTCTGGTGTTGGTCGTAGCTTTGTTGTCTGGGGCCATATTGAGTTCGTGAAAGACGGTTGTGGCTACAAGCCGTTTGACGGTTATAACGCCTGGGAAAATAAACGTTTAATGAGTCTGTGCTTCAAACCAACGACGTAAGTCAGGTCGACTTTTTGACAGGCTTGAGGCATAGGGAACCTAACTTGGACTGACTTGGGCTGACTTGAACTGACTTGATGAACTGACTTGAATTGCCTAACTTGGGAATAATGTGTCTACCTTCTGGTTTACTGATATTAGCATACTGACTTGCAAGTCGGGGAGCTTGACTTGACCGGGACTTGTTGACTTGACTTGTTATGAGTTCAAGCTGAAAGGTTCGTGTAAGTCGACTAGTGATTCACGCAATAAATCTCACAAAACGGTTTGTATCAGTCACTGTCAAAAGGCACGAAATACTAGAAAATAAGCCAACATTTGTCTATCCGTAATCTATCCATAAAACTAGTACAAGAAACAGATCTCGGGCGCGAGAAAAATAAATAAAAGACACGCTAATGGGCGTCATTCAACCCAGGATCCATTTAGGACATTTACAGAGCAAGCATGGCGAAGAAGGCAATGGCGGCAGCAGAGACGGTGAAGCCAGCAGCAGCGTTGACAGTGCTGGGGGTCTCAGCAGCCTCGGAGCCGGAGCCAGTCTCGGAACCAGACTCAGAACCGGAGCCAGAGCCGGAACCAGCAGAGCCAGACTCGGAGGCAGAACCAGCGGAGCCGGACTCGGAGCCGGAGCCGGAGCCAGAAGAACCGGAGCCAGAAGAGCCAGACTCAGAGGCGTCACCAGAGCTGGAGCCAGAGCCAGAGGTAGGCTTGGAGGCAGAACCAGAGCCAGTAGCAGTGGAGTCCTCATCGTCATCGCTGGAGCCGGTAGCAGAGGCGGTAGCGGTGATGAAAGTACCGGTGGTGTGAGACTCGCCGGTAGACTTGGAAGCGGCGGTGGAGGTCTTGGTCTTGGACTCAACAGCGCTGGAGGTCTCCTTGTCGTCAACCTTGTCGCAAGAGAGGTCGAAGAGAGGGGTGGTGGACAGGTTCTCGGTAATGGCGAACTTCATCTTGTTGTCGGGGTTGGAGTCACGGAGGTTGTACCAGAAGGTGGGGACCTTGTTGAAGAGGCTCTTGCAGCCAACCTCTTGCCAGTACTTCTGGGCGTTCTTGACGCTGGGCTTGGCCTCATCCCAGTCGGGACCCTTGTAAGGCCAGCCAGTCTCGGTAACCCAGACGGGCTTACCACCAGCAGCCGCGACGGTGGCATCGAAAGCCTTGTCGAAGAGCTTAGCAGCGTTGTCGATGCTGTTGCCCTTGCCGTTCTCGTAGTAGGGGTACTCATCGACACCAATGAAGTCAATGGCATCGAGGACGGGCTTGTTGGTGGCGTTACCCCAGACGTCCCAGGTGTCGACGTGACCGAGAGGAACCTTGGAGATGGGGGTGTCCTTGAAGGCCTTGCGGAAGTCGTCAATGAAGTCGACGAGGGCGTCGGGCTGAACACCGACACCACCCTTGTTCTTGACACCAGTAACGGAGTTACGGTAGAGATCCTCGCTACCGACGGAGACACCAATGATGAGGTCGGTCAGCTTAGAGCCGTACTTCTGGACGGCCTTCTTGAGGGCGCTGATCTCCTTGTCGATGGAGTCGGTACCGGAGGTCCAGACACCGAGGAGGATCTGGGTCTTGGTGTCGATGGCAGCCTCGAAAGCCTCGATGGGGTCATCCTCGGAGTAAGCCTGGATGTTGGTGTAGAGTCGGACAGCGTTGAAGTCGCCGGGGGAGGTCTTGAGGCCCTGAGCAGTCTCGAACTCAGCCTGGAAGTCGGCCTTGAACTTGGCCTCGCGGTTGGCGAGGGTGGCACCGGAGTTGAAACCAAGGTAGTTCTTGGCCTCAGCGCCCATGGCGAGGGCACCAACAGCGACGGCAGCAGATGAAACCTTCATGTTGACGATTTGTGATATAGATTATCGAGACTCGGTCGATTTGTGATGTAATACTTTATTCGGTACAACGTTGGGCACGGTCACACCACGTTAGACTGTTATAAAGTCTATTAAAAGGAGTGTGAGTATAATTTGGAAAATTGGTCAAAAAAGAGAGTGACGATAAGTGAGAATGTCTACCAAAAAAAGAGAAGACAGACAGACAGACGAAAAGGGAATGATGGAGGAAATATCAAGATGAAAGAATGGAGAAGAGACTCTTTTGTTTTGCTTGCGGAACGCGGTGAGATTAGGTAGGGGCCGCTCGGTTGCAGCGGACGTGGAGCCGTCACGTGCCGGACAAGCACTAAGTGCCCGGGTTTTCAGGGGCATGCTTACGACGCTGGTCCACTAAGTTATGGTTAAACCGCTAAGAATAGCAGTCAATGTCTTGGGTACTGGCGATGATTGGCTATCGGTAGCTAGCTTCTCCTGTCTCATGCCCAACTAGTAATTTTCCAATATGATCGTCGATAAACAATAAAAGATGATGAATGATGAAGTCCCACGTATTTTATGAGTAATGCAGATTTGAACCGAATAGCTGGGTATGGAGACTTATCCCTACATTGAATTCTCGTACTGTTAGATTTGATACGACGCCGTTATTCGTTTATGTCTGAGCGACTGATTCTTTGACTAACATGTACGTACTATAACTCGGTTGGCGGCACTTATGCAAGGAACAACGCAGTCGGCATAAGCCAATTAGAGAGCAGATGAAAGCCTAATGAGCTGAGCAAAGTTTATGTTTCGTATATCCCAGTCTCAATATCGAATGCATTGGCGGCTAGGATCTGATGCTGGGGTAAATTCCTTGGGGCCAATCTCTTCATACGAAGCCAAGAAGAAAGACATTCGATGTTATTTCAGTTTCATGTGAGGACAACAATTAACCTCTTCAATCCTTTGACTTGTGCTCTGACCCTTTGCCTTTGCTTTCAGCTTATTTGTATCAAACACTACGTAAGAAGCAATTCTTCGCTGAGGCCGGAGAATTCCTTGGCAGCCCTGGGATTGTCGTTGTCATTGTCATTGAGGGCTTGGGCCTGGGGCAAAAGACGCTAAATTAGATGCGACTGGGTGGACTCGTCTTCTCCCTTGAAGTGGAGAGGGCGGCTCTTGGCTGGCACGGCTGTGAGGCCGCTCCATCCGTTGCTCAAAGGGGTTTAGAGAATGAACAAAGAGTTTTGTTAATATGGGAGATGAAGTCATAGCAGACAAACTCGAGGGTTGCCTCCCGCACAAAAGTTGCACAAAGAAGATTGCATGACATACGAGAATGTGGTTTAGCTGCAATCTGCGGATAACGAGTTGACCTCGTCAACACAAAGGACAAATCAGCATACTCACTTTTGCCGTTGTCGATATGTTTGACCTCCATGTTTGTACTTCGAGAGATATCAATTGCCCTATAACTAGTGAGTTGGATTGTCAAGCGATAATACAAGCAGCGAGACAAGCGATAACTGCTTGTTTAGATAGATGATAGCAAATTGATGGATTCTGTCTATAAAGAGTGAAGAAAGCAGCCTCCTAGTCTCAAGTTCTCTTCCACCAACACCCAGCGTCTTTAGCCCGACTTCATCATTGTCTCTGAGCGTAGACAAGACTCCTGCTCTATGGGGTCTTGGTTTATCCTCAACAATAAATACTACTTCTTATATACTATTAACCAGGTTTAACGCCCCAACGCTGGTCTTACCAGACAGCGGCACGAACTATAGTCCCGGCTCTGAAGTGTGTGGATCCCCTATTCACATCAGCGACATGGAACCTATACCTAGACTTTTCCTCACGCAACACAAGTTTTATATACTTGAGACGAGATCTTCTATGACTCAATACTTTGAGATGGTCTACTCAAGGTCATGGACAGACATAGCAACTGAACATGGCCAGGCACTTGCTTTACCCATTATCCTTCCGAAAAATGTCCTTGTCGGCCGTGAGAAGCTCCTGGCACATAAAGCCATGTGTATCGGGGTGAGAGCTACCTACCAGGAGTGGAACTGGAGCCCAATATCTGTGGCAGACACTAGCAACTACATTTCTCTGGCGCGGCCATCCTCATCGAGCCTTCCAATGATCCAAGCCATCGTATATATGGACGCTCCCCGTTACGAACACCTCAACGTTCGCCTATACTAAAGCAAAACATGTCACGTCTTCCACTACAGCGCAGAGTTGCTGGCAAAGGGCGTATCTGTACCGGACCTGGCATCAAAACTCAACACTATGTGACGGAGCCATGTGCGTCCATCGCCACAATTGACCTCAATACGCGACTACAACACAGCATGCGAAGGCCACCCGCTAGTGTTTTTGCTACAAGATAGCCTCTCTTTAGACCTTCCTCTGATCCTCTCCCTTTTTCTCTACCAACATCAGTTTTTAATCAGAAGAATCCATATATACATTGAAAGAACCCTCCTACATATACAAGATCTATTCTATCTTTCAAACAAACACAATGTCAACGATATCTTTGTAAAGTTTAAAGAGAAGACGTACCCCCTCTTTTCAACTCGGGAGCAAAGAAAGCTGTCAAATAAGGAACAAATCTAGCCATCCTTGATACCGAATTCACAGCGTCTTCCAATTTAAAAACTGCGAGGATAAGAACGTCCAGGTTGTCAGCGCCAGCCTTGACCACCGCAGCTACCTCATACCTTCAACACAGCCAGGTTGCGAAAGCGATCCTGTGTCTGCCTCTCACTGGATTATATACTCAATTGCAGAGAGTATCTTCTGGACTGCTTGACCTTTCACATTGCTTTCTTCGCCCGGACTCCATCATGTCTCTGCCCATCGAGGATTCTCACCACTTTCCTCAAGCAGTTGTCTTGTGCCGGCAGCAAAATCACTGACAAAGCCACGCGCTTCGTGCAGAGACTCCCATTGGCGGAGAAAATTCCGAAGGACTCAATTCTTATATCGCATTGCTTTATATATCCTGAACAATTCTTGCCTGTCCGGCAGGTCGCTGGACCAAGCTAAAGACCTAGAAGCAATTAGCACTACCGGGCCAGGACATATGTGGCTTTTCGTAGTCAAGTTCAACGACGACATGCCAATCTACCGCAAAAGGCAACCCATAACAGCCCTCGATACCTTTGAATTCGATCTGTGTGCTCGGCTTACAAGTACACCGGGGTCTTACAAGGGAGAGGACAGATGCTCGAGCTGGGGAAGACACCAGCTTTATTATATATATTATAGATTTGAAAGCTCCTCTCCTCCTAGAATGCGACAAGATTTCGATAGGCTACCAGTGTCTCTTAGTTATACAACATCAGCGAGTCTGTGTTAAGCATTGGTGTATATCACAACAGTGCCATGAACCATCAGGCAGTAACGCGAACATGTCGGACTGCTAGCATAGCCAGGAACAACACAAAAGCGCATGGGCACGAGAAAGTCAGTCAATGCTTGAAGGTCAATCTATTCTGGCTGTTGTTCTGGACGACCATTCAACCATGTGAGTGTCGCTTCTTGTAAGCCTGAAGACCTGACACTAACACTGCAAAAGCATATTTCGAGCCGAGAAAAGAATTTAAATATAATCAATCATTTCACTCTCTACCAAAAGCAAACTTGGACAAGCGAGAGGTCCTGAACGTTGGTCAGATTAAAGTCGAATTGGACCATGTCATCAACTGCCATACTCTAAGAGAGTATGATGCTTTCTTCAAAGCAATTATAACTGGACACCTTCAAGTGTTTGCATTTAGTCAGACAGCCAAAGAGGCAGGAAGAGGAAAGGTCCTAGGTTTCACATGAGATCAGAGTGATCTATGGTCTGTTTGGAGAGCTTGACTACCAACATGAAGAGCATCAGAGATGAGATTCGCCTGTCATTTTGCATTCTATGAACTTAGTCATACTTGGATCCTAGAAGTCCAGCTATCTTATTACATTATAAATATACTATAACATATTCAATCCAATAATTATGTATCGAAGAGATGTACTGAACGTTGCGGCGCTGTAGACCCTTGGTTAGATTGGCGACTCGCCTACTCCGTACTTAAGCGCTGATCAAGGGCCAACGTTTCACCACGACAATGCGCTAACACATCGGTTCGTCGCTAATTTAGCAGCGTTTCAGTCACTGTCATCCAATGGCTATCATCATCAAAATACGAATCAACAATTGTCATGCAAGCCGCTAATAATATGTCGAACTCATAACTCGTCCAGCACAAAACATCAGGCCTCCAATTGAGTGTCCTAAGTCTCCCGCTTCTCTTCCACAGGTCTGTCATTGGACATGAAGAACTCGCTCTCGTTGATCTGGTACTTGGCGGACTTGCGTGCCGAAACACCCTTTTGGAACTGTTCAACTGTATCAGTGCATGTTCTTTGTTGTTTTGAGATAGGATTTTACTTACCATGAAATCCATTTCACCAAAGGTGCGGTCCTTTGTCTCAAACATACGGAAGTAACCCCAGATGAGAGTCAAAGTGGCCAAGCCAGCCCAGAAGAAAGCCTACATTGTTCATTAGCATGTCGTTGTTTATTCTTTGTCCAAATCAAGACTTACAGTTTTACCCTTGAGGTTCCAAGAGCCAGGCGCCAACATCTCAGGCTGGATCAAGCCTCCGCAAACGATGTTACCAACATAGTAAGTCGAACGAGCCAGCACGATAGTCTGTGTTCGTAGACGAGTTGAACCAATCTCAGCGACAATGGTGTAGATGATAGGACCGACAGTCATGGAGTAAGCTCCAAGCCACACTATACACAGAACAGACTGCGCCCAGGCCAGTGGCAAAGTTTGTTTAGGCAAGGCAAGGAAGCCGATCGTCCAGAGGATGACAACGAGGCATGTGAAGCCGGTAAGCCAGATTCTTCGTCGACCGAACTTGTAGATGTAGAACCAAGAAACAATGGTTCCCACAAAGGCGATTCCAGTGCCGCCGAGAGCGATACCGTATGAGGTCTCAGCACTAATACCGGTTTGTTGGAAGAAGAAAGATCCACTGTAGCAAAGGGCGCCTCCGTTGGTGATCTGAGACAAGAATCCCATGCAAGCGATTTCAGTACGTCGAAGGTTGCTGCCGCGGAAACAATCCCAGTAGCTGGTGCCAGATCGCTCTTCAATCTCCAGCTTGTTGGTATGAACCATCATGGCAACGGCATTGTCGTAATTGATGTTGTGTTCGGGGTTGGACAGTCGCTCGAGGGAAACCTTGGCCTTCTCAAGCTGGTTTGTTCGTACAAGATGCCACGGCGACTCGGGAGCGAGATACGCTGCAATGGCAAGAGGAACAGGCCAAACCCACTGGATCGCAAAGGGAATTCTGTATCCCCACGGCGTAGGGTTGGTGACCAGACCCTTCAATACACCAGCAGAGATGAACTGTCCAATACACCAACACAGATTGACATAAGCAGTGAGGTATCCTCGAATAGCCAGGGGTGTAACTTCAGCAGCATATGCGGGACCAGTTGTAGCAAAGATACCCCAGGGAATGTTGCAAAGGAATTGACCGACAAGCAGAACCTCAATGTTGGGAGCAAAGAAGACAACAAAGATGAAAGCAGAAAGCCAGAAGAGACCGCTAATGAGCACAACGCGGTGTCCCCATCTAGAAGTCGCCCAGCCGTTGAGCATAGCGCCGATGATGTTGGCCAGAGCACCTAGACAGTTGAAGCGCTGTTGCCAATTGGCTGAGATCTGATATCCGTTCTCCTCGTCGAGCCAAGCGCCGTACTTCTCTCTGAATCGTGGGTATCCGTAGAATGAACCTAGGAGGGTAACGTCGTAGCCTTCCATGATGACGGTTGTCGAGATGACTGCATTGTTAGTTACTCTCACTTCAGCTACAGACGGGGATGAACTCACCGATTGACCAAAAGGCAGCGGCCTTGTAGGTCTTGAAACCTTGTATAACGCCATAGCTGTGTTCGTCGGCGGTGGCCTCGAAAGCTTCGTTGGCAAGGGCTTTGTCGTGAAGGTCCACGTTCTTGAGATGATCGAGACCAGCATCGGTACTCTCGATGTGAGGATTGATCTCCCCAGTCTGCTTTACGGTAGCCATGCTCGCTTCACTCAATGACTTGGACTACTTGGTTGAGAGGTGAATGGCGGACAGCCCATGTCGTTTTGGACTGGGCATGATGGGCAGTTATATCTCGTCTCAATTGAGACAGGCAAGGATGCGAATGCTTCTCCTCATGCATGCATCGACAAGCTACTCTGGCCCTTGAAGCCTGGGACCCGTTAGTGTCTGCAAGAAATAGGATCGACGGCCCGCGAAGAATTGTGTTAGTGAACTCTGAAGCTATTCGTACTTGATCGACCTCAGCCATTGGTGGAAGATTCTGCGGGGTGCTTGTTCGAAGGATGCATCACCTCGATCTGAGTGGACCGGGTAATGATGAAGGAAGCATCTGACCACTCAGGATCTGATTTATCCTCCCCAGACTGGAGGTGGAGAAATCTGGGGTAGTTGTTAGTTATTTTCTGGGGGATGAGCCGGCTGGTGTTGATCAGCGGCTTTTCCTCTTGCATCACTTGTAAGGTTTAGACCATTTCTCTAGGTCAAGAGATCCTTCAAAGTGCCCGCTTATTGCTTATTCCCAGTCTCCGGTTAAATGTAATTGTCGTCTGCTGCTATTCCAATCAGGCAGTCGAGAGGATCTCCAACCTCTCCACTTTGATCATGAGAAGAGTCGATACCCAGGAACCAGGGCCCCCCATGAATAACGCTGCATACAGCTGTGCCCATGATTCGCGAATGAATTCTCAATGCAACTGCACCCACTCGAACCCGTGGTCGTCTTGTCTTAAGCTCGGGCTATATGCCTTCAAATAAGTTACCACGATCTTGATGCTTATATTGCAAAAGTAACCCCCACGGCACTCGAGGAATTGGGGGCAAACAGTGTCTGCTTCTCCGGTGTCCGTAGACCATCGCATCTTTGATGCCATTCTCTTCACTCTCGGTAGAGTTCAAGCTGATTTCCCACAAGACTTTTACGCGTACAACGGACGCAAAAACCTGTTCTTGGCAGTAGACCTTGCCAACATACGTGACCAAAACGAGAGGGTTGCATATCGACTTGACAGACAGGGCATGCCCCCATTTGCGATGCACGTACGCGGCGTCAGCCAACTCAGGCTAATTTCGTCCAAGTACAGTCCGAGCACAACAGAAAATTATTGGAAGATGAGGACGTAAACGCTGAGTCTAACGCTGCTCGGTCGATCTTGTCCCGAGACAGCGGTACCAAAGTGTAAACACAATTGTCAAACCATATCTGACTCGCCATGATTCGAGAACCACTGCAGACGAGACATCAGGTGGACTGGATTGTCAACATGCAGTAGCTTTTTGACCTGTCTCATGCATTCTCTTCTGTCGGTTGGGGAAGGTCTGTTCGGTTAACGGGCTACACTGCCGTTAGCTCAAACTGTAACCTTTCGGCATGAGCCGGACAAAGATGGACCATGGAGTCGAAGTTTGTTTGTCGTTCTCATGTCGCATTCGTCCCGGATTGTCAGTAGCTTGTCTTTCTGGTCACTTCGTATAAGACAGCCCGGTGGTAAAAGAATTTGGTTGCTTCATGACTTCGAAGCACAATATCAACAGGATGATACTGGGGACGGCCTTCTTTTTGACTGCGTTTGTTGTTCAAATATGCTCAAATTAGATACCCAATAGACCCCAATATATGTCACCGCATGCTAAGATGTGTAAATTGACCCAATATGTACAAACCAAGGTGTCCCAATTTCATAACAAATCATTACTTTTTAGATATTACTTAGATATGTCATTTCACATCCGTGGCTCCCGAGGCTGCTGCATCATAGACGCAGCCATCCTCAGCCGATTCCTTGCCTCAGAAAGAAGCTCCCATCCGGTATTTGACAAGGCGTCGTCGACAATACTCAACAGACCGATGATCTTGTTTCGGTTTCCAACAACGCCAGCTTGATTTTGGTGCAAGTGGAAAGCCTTGATAGAGTCGATTGTTGGGGGTATCATGATTTGCAGATACGTTCGGAGATCTTCATGGCGATCGCGCTTCAGCGTGTCATAATCCATATTGGATGACATGGGAGTTTGCTCAGATCCCTGAGGGGTGTTGGTTGCGCCTCGGTTCGAGGTTGAAGGAATACTCGGGTCGGTGGCCATCGTTGGAATTCCAATGCTGCTGGAAGGGTACTGGAGATGATCTGGGAACGGTTCGATGTTCCCATCTTGAACAAACCCATAAGCCCACAACACCAAAGACGCATAGTATAGAGCCCAGGTTCTGACCAGCAACTTATCATTTCCAGCATCGTATTTTGGGTAGGTAGACGGTGAGAAAGCCGATGACATCCCACTCGCTTCGCTAGTCATACCTCTTCTGGGCTCCTCTCTAAGAAGAATAAGCCGGATGAGCTGCAACGCGTGATAAACCCCACCAATGGCTCCAGGCGACGCCACCCACTCCTTGATCTTACCCTCGGTCCTCCTCCAATCGACAGAAGAAACTGTTCTGCCAAGAATCTGGGGAACGCCAGCAAAAATGCAGAGCTCTGGCATGCTGATGTAAACCGTGATATGACCCAGGTGGTAGAGCACTGTGCCCAGTGTTTCCATGGCATCCCCGTCGTCACTTCCGCCTCTGTTGCTCAATCCCAATCTCTGCCAATCAAAAGCAGCATGTTTAACATGGGCAACGCCATCGTCGTAGTCCTTCTTCCACCAATCAAAAGCTCTAAGCAGCTTCGGTCGCCAACGCTCTTGAACGCCAGGTATTGTGTCAGTTCCGAGTGTTGAGCGGTCGAGATCTCTCTGATGCATCTGCCATGTTACAGATAGCAATGCAGCTAGAAGTGCTATTCTTCCAAACGGACTTGTTCGCACTCTCTGCCCATTGAGCGTCCGTTGTAATCCGTCAAGAAAAGTGATTGGTGTAACTCCATTGGCATGGAGACTTGACTCCACACAGCCGATCTCCGATGGTGAATCGGAAGACCATAGAGTGTTATCGCAGGGAAGTGGTAATTTGATTTCGTGAATAACAAGCGTCGGCGTATGTCCGAACAAAGCAGCGTGCGTAGCATCGATGATGAACGCGGCGAGAGCAGCTCGTCGTGTAGCTTCTTGTGCGATCCAGTGATCCCACCATTTCTCAGGCGATGAGTTGAAGGTAGGCCGGTTCGATCCAGGGAACATCCTAGGTTGTCCCATTTTGGGGCTACCCATAGGCGTTGGGACTCTGGACACATACGAAGACTGCTTTCCCGTCAAAGCACTTCCTCTGCGCATGAGAGACAAAGTAGTAGGGAAATAAATATGGGCGCGCTCGTGAAGAACACGAGTAGCATTCATTTTCTCGTAAACCTCCAGAATCAACAATGTTTGAATGACCCAGAGCTTTGCAGGGGGATGAGAGTCAGCGTGCATGAAAACCTGCCAACGTAGATTCCACGAGACAAAGGTGGTGAATTTTGAAATTTTCTCCACGGTGTCTTGTGATTGTCCCTTCTTATCAACCATCGAAGCACCCATGATGAGCACAGCCAGCAGAAGAAAGTCGTTTGCAGTTTCGGGTATGAATGTTGGGCGATGAAGAATAGGCAGTTGGTCGTGGAAGTGGTCCCAGTACGAGTTGAGATAACGCTCAACATTGACGTGACTGAGAACATGATTCTCAGCATCAGAATCACTTCCAAAAATCTCATCTTTGATATCTGCGGCCGATCTGCTTCCTTGCAAGCTGATCTCGTTGAAACGTTGCATCATATAGTGAAGTAGTGCCTGTCGTTTGTGTTCTGAGAGGCTGTTCTTTCCAAACTGAGATACATCCACTACTGGCGTGGCCATGGCCATCGGTTCTGATTGGAACCATAGACTGTTGATCGGTTCAACATAGGAACCACCCATCATGCCTGGCTGAGCTGTGTAATCCGTACATAGTTGACCGAAATTATTCGAGTATCCTGCCATACCGAAGTTGCTGGGCACGAAATTGTAATTAGAGCCTAGCCCCTGGCCGGTAAACAGCCAGGTGGTGAATTCATCCGTACTTGATGGAGAAAGCCCGAAATGCTGTTCTTCCACGTTTATGTGCTCGGCATTTGACGCCGATAACCCGTTGTGCATGGCGAAAGACTGGTTTCGGGCGCGTTCCGGGCGGCTGGTCAACTCAGGGCTTGTCAGAGGCATGGACATATCCGCAGGTGGCATCTGTTCAATCCGAAAGGGCACAGAACTCAAGTTCTGTTTTTCTGGTGATGATTCGCGGCTCTGTAGTTGTCGTTGCTCTCCGTAGTAGGCGCTTGGTCCACCCATTTCATTCCTCTGGCCAGAATCTTGACGGGACAGCCCTCCTTCCATCCCAAATTGCTTCGAGCTGCCGGAATCGAGCCCGGACACATCCATCGGCGGTCGCGTCATTGAATCCTGTCGTTCTTTCACTGAATCTTCCCTCCCCTCATCTTGGGTATCACTCCAAGCTGAGCCATCCTCACTAAACGAATATCGCTCACTACGCTGCCTGGGCAATTTCGAAAACTCTTTTTGAGGCCGTTGGGAAAGGCGGCCATTGCCGTACTGCTGGACTTGCCGTTCATGTCTCAGTTTATGACGGGCATAAAGATCTTTTCTGACAAACGTAAATGAGCAGTCAGGGTAGTCACAATAATAGATCTCTTTGGGGGAGTCTGTGACCGTGTTAGTACTGCAAGACAGCCGGTTTAAGTGTTACCTACGATTGAGTTGATGCCTTTGAAGATGTTCGGCACGTGAATATGTCCTCCCGCAGCCTTCGTGGGTGCATTGAAACTCTTTGCACGAAGCCTTGCGGCGTTTCTGTCGCGGGGGTGAAGAAGCCATCGTGGCTCGTGACCCTTTGTTGTGCCTCGGCTAGACGTGTCTCTGCCCCCAAGGTTGTCCGTACTGAAGTAAGACGCAGCCTGTACGTGTCTTGGCCGTCCGTCTTATCGTGACAGACGTATACGAAGTCGTAAAAAGCAGAAATCAAATCTCACTGCCAAATGGGAAATTGGATCTCAAATTCGAGATTTTGGGGGTGAATGTGACCTCGCCATGTAGCCCCCTTCCTTCCCTCCCACTCGGTCACCTGATGGACCATCCCGTTCTGGACTCATTTTTTCGAGGTCGCTCCTTCCATCCCCGCGATTCCCCCGCCTCCGGGAGATTGCCAATTGCGGGGATTTTATCCGAGGCAGGTTAAGTTGACAGAAGGTGTAGGGTAAGCTGAATGGTCTTGACCTTGACATTTTCCTTTCTTTTCTTCTCCAGATCAGAGGTTACATTGAAGCAGGTGGATGTGAAAGAGGGTCTCTGTTGAAGCTGTACGAGTATAGCAAGTGGCGTAACTGATGTGACACACTGTATGCATGCCCCATTAGCTTGCAGAATTTGTCTCATCGCTGAAGAACCCATTGCGTGAGGTCGCGTTTTGGAAGGTGTTACTGCTGGGGAGCCCAAACATCAATCAAAAGGAAATGACGATATCGCTAACAAATAAAACCAGATTATGACAAGAGCAAGATAAGACGAATACCAGATTTCTCAATGCCCAGACATGTCATGTTTGAGCTAGGGGAAGTGGAAGTGGAAGCCATGTCATCCAAATCCAGGTGCCATCACCCGATTGACAGCTCAATCCACTCCGGTGGCTCTGATGTTTCTTCTCTGGTGGGTGCATGTTTCAGTGTCGCTGGACCCTCCCAACTCTTGGTTCTGACAGCTATTGGATCAGCTTACGATCGTTGATCAATCATGGGCTGATCCACAGATACTGTAGCTACAGTACGGTGCTCGACAGCAAAAGATTATCCTCCCTGCCTCCATTTTTTTGGCGACAGACCGAATAACACATCTGTATGTCTCAGCGAGTGAGGCGGCCTAATCAAATCCAATTGTCTGAGATGAGACCCTGATGTGTATTAATACCTACCGCTTGAAGCATAGCGGTTGATTGACGTGATCGCGCCGGTTGGGCGATCAGATCAGTTGAAGGGGTTTATCATAAAATCTTGGTGGAGCGAGCCCACAAATGTATGTTTGTCCGTTACGTGTATCCGTAGTGCTGCGACACTGACGGTGCAATTGATCTTTAGCGAACGTCGCATCTCGAAAGATTAGTGAGGTTTCTCAATCCACTTGCTCTCACTGTGAAGCCGGCCAAGCCGGAACACCATGCCTCACCTTGCCTTGACACTGAATTGGCGAGCGCTGTCATTACCAATTTCCCCGAAAGCCACATGGAAGGATTTCCGTCTCTTCTTTTCTCGAGGCTTGCAGCTATTGTTGAAATGTAACTCTGCGCCGATACCAAGAAATCCTAAACCTGGGGTGGCGTCTCGTGCAGCCTGCGATCGAGCATCGCACGTGGCTCGCCCTTGCAAAGTTTATAAGCGATGTCATGAACGTGGACAGATCGAGACTGTGTTTCAAGTTCAATGCAATACTTATGTGACCTATTAAAACAATTGAGAATAAGAAAGAGGCTTCAGCCACCGCGTGATATACTGAATGATGCGTGACATACCTGTCAAGGGATACGAAAATGCATCGATCTTGATGAGCATCGCAAGCCACAAAAGAAATTTGACAGACTCTTTTGAGAATTTCGCTTTACCCGGCTTACCCTTACCACGCCATTGCGGTGCCCTGGATGCCCTGGGTGCCAGCCAATTTTGGAAACGCGGACGGGGAATTCCGTAGTCGTGGAAGTTTTATTTCTCTTTTATTGCAACGTTATGGATTGTAAGCTATAGGCAAGGTTTGCCTATGTTATAGCGAGATATCATTGTCTTGGATTATCATTTGGTGCATTTACTAATCGGCCACGACAGCAATGATCGTCCGCTATCCACTACCGATACAATGCTGCAAGACAGAAGGAGTAAAGTGGACGAACAGGCGATAGAACCGGTGACAGGGTGGTATGTCTCTAGGGGATGATCACCACTTTCTTCGGCCATAGTCAGGAGAAAAGTCTGAGAATCAGGTCCCAAGGTTTAGGCGACCAGGCTTCAAGGTTAGGGGTAGTAGATTGTTTGAACTCGACATGCAGGGGCTCCCATCACCGCTCGGCCCAGAGTAAATGTCAACAAGATAAAGAGTCTAGTTAAGGTATAACAGGTCAAGTATCAGACTTGTCACATTGCGGACCATTTGCTACTCGTTCGTGAGTCAACGGGAATAAACCATTGATCCTAGATCGTGGCGGAAATACGGATATGGCACTAGAATCGACCAAGTGAAAGGGACACAGAGTCAATGCACAATGGCACGGCCTCATAAATGGAGTATAACTGAGGGTTTGCATGAACATATTGATTGCCCGCAATGTCAGGTCATACATAATACCAAGCTTTTTACTGCCGTAAACTAGGCATAGTCAACTTCTACAGCGTTGAACTAGTTGGCGTTAGCCAGCAACTAAACTAATGTTACAGCTGGGCACCCATCCAACTCCTCTAATTGCGGGCGCTTGATTGAGCGTAGAGCGGCGTCAGAACAGACTGACAGAGTGCCCGTCCCCCCGGCTCTGCGCCCGGTACTGCAGCTGGGCATGAAGAACAAGCACACACACAAGCAGGTACAATCTCACTCACCGGCAGTGACGGACAAAAAGCAAAATTGCAGTCGATCAATCTAACCAAGAAGAACAATTACTGTCCTGTTTTGTGTTAGTCCAATGTCCATCACTCAAACCTTGAAGTGTCGGTCTCTGGAGGTCTAGGCCGGCTAAATCGACAGACAGTTGTTGAAGAACTTTGTGAGACATTCGATGTGGCGCTACATGACATTTTTATCGATAGAGTCTAAACTCAAAAGCCAAAGCGTCTTCTCCAAAAGAAAAAAGACGCTTGAATTCAACAAAAAGAGGATAAAATGTGGTGGTGGAGATTGTCTCGGCGCTGCTAATGATTCGCTTTCCCCTTTGGGAAATCAACATCCGTCCCTCGGCTGGACGTTCCAGTGACACTTTGACCATCATTCTATCTGAAGAGCGTTAGCTTTCGTCCTTTTTAACCTGCTTCTGGTTATAGCGCGATCTAGACATTTCTTCTGCGAACAGACTGCATATCAACTCAACTCAACTGCAGACGACACTAGACTAGACGCACAGGGGCCTTCCTCATTCTTCTTTTTCTCTCCGAGGCGAGGGGCCCCTTGTTTTCCATTCCACTTCTGTTCTAGCTTCTGCAGAACGTGGCTGCAACTAGGTACATACTTCGGTACTGGTACTGTAACACTCGTATTATGAACCGGGCCCCGGGATGGGCTAATGGTCTTCCCCGTCTGTTGCCCCTCGGACGAGCCCCAAACCGAGGCAATAGTGTGGACTTTCAATGCTGATCCCGCGAATGGTAGCCCTTAGCCTTGCTGCCCAAGGCCTGGTACCTGTACGCACGGAGTCGATCAGAATAAGTTTCGTAGGTCCCCTACCAGATGAGCCAAGCTCCGGGTGGGTTCAATATCCTGTTGCGGTATAATCGCTTCATCACTCCGTGAAAAGGACCGCAGGGGTAAACTGTCCCAAGATGCTGGTTTCATGGCAAGCCCCATTCTGAACTACTACGTAAACGAAAGCTACCAGACTCTCGGTTCTCTTTACCATATATCTGCGACGAACTCCAGTTCACTTCCCTGGCGGCCCGCTCCTCCCGGTCTTGGATCCCTTCGTCTATCGTCAATCCTTCTTCTCTTTCTCTCGTCTTTTCTATTCTTATTCCCATATGCGACCTTTCTCTCTCCTTTAAACCTTGACTTTCTCCAGTCGACATCCATCATGAGTGAGACTGTCCCCAATAGAGGCCCCGAGGTCCAGGCAGTGTGCTACACACTGCTTGTCTCTTCAGTGATAGCATGTGGACTACGAATCTATGTCCGTACACGGATGGTGAAGAACTTTGGCTTTGACGATTGGGCTATGTGTGCTGCTCTTGTATGTCTTTTATCTAACAATACTCATAGCCCTTTACTGACTGCTACTCCAGATCACATTCATCTTGTTCTGCACAAGTGCCCTGAGTGGAGTCACTTATGGAACAGGTCGTCACCGAGATGATCTCGACCCAAAGGACTATATGCAAGCAAGGAATTGGTGGTGGTGGTGCTATCTATGGTACTGTCTGACTATGATTGCTTCAAAGATCTCCATCGGCATTACACTCCTTCGAATCACGAACCGAAAGCTCGACATCTGGATCCTCTACAGTACAATGGCCATCACTCTCTGCACCGGCATCGTCTTCTTCTTTGTCACCCTTTTCCAATGCTGGCCCATCTCCTTTTTCTGGAACACCAACCAGAAGGGCTCCTGCGTCAGCCCCGATGTCATCATCGCCCTCACATATCTATACAGCGTCTTCAGTGTCATCTCGGATTTCACCTGCGCTATCCTGCCAATCTTCTTGGTAGCCAAGCTCAACATGGGAAGGAAGACGAAGCTTGCTATTATTCCTCTTCTCGCCATGGCCTGCGTGTCAGTAACCCCTCATTATCATTCTGTTGTACACCAGCTCATATCATACAGGGCCAGCGCAGCTGTCGTCGTTCGTTTCGCCTTCATCAAAGATTTCAAGAACCCAGACTTCTTGTGTATGTCCACCAACTCCAAAGCCGTCAATCATAACTCGTTCATCGTAGCTAACAAAACAAAAACAGGGGCAACCGTCGATATTGCCATCTGGTCGACCGCAGAACAAGGCCTCGCCATCACCGCCGGCTCTTTGGCAACGCTGCGCCCTTTGCTTCGATCACTCGGCCGCAAGCTTGGCATAACGACATCGGGACGGTCTGAATTGCGAGACACAGATCAGCACATGGGATCAGGAATGTTCGGGGCTTCAAAGGCTACAAACACCGGCAACAAGCAGGGCGATCTTTTTGGGCTCGCCACATTCGCAAGGGAGGACAACCTGCACGGCAACGGGCGAGACTGCGAGGCAGGATATACTGGGAAGGACCATTTCGGCAGACCGTCAAATGAAAGAGGTGTGGTGTCGACGTGGAGTTCTCGAAGAGATACTGTTAACTCTAGTGAGGAAGAGTTGACGCCAGGCTTGGGACCTAAGAGTAGTGGTGGTGCCGTCAAGGTGACTACTACTTTCAAGGTAGAGGAGGACAGGATTTGAAAACGGCGACAGCAACACAACTAATAATGATAGCCTTGATATTTATAGCGAACAATTGCGTATGTTTCTTGAGTCTAAGAGAAGTAATAGTAATGGGAAGAGAGGATGAAGCAAGATATTTAAGTATTTGACTTGACGTCTGTCGAAGCTCAACAGATAAAAAAAGTTCCAATGACGTCAATAGCTCTACACTACTGGACTGTAGCTAGAGGTACCCAAGCTACCTTAGGTCAAGTAAAGTACTGTACAGCTAGCTATTATATGCAGACAGCTCCTTCTGAGGGGAAGCTCTGCTCTAGCTCAGCTTAACCAGGTTTGAGCCCGAGTTACAACCCGTTAACCGAGATGACAACCTCATCGCTGAATGGGTAGATTGTCGGGAAGATAAGCATATTCGACCCTATTGAGACGCATCCGAAGAAAAGCAACGTTCCACCAGCCAGAAACTGTTAGCAGAACTTGTTTTTGGTGCATTGAGTATCCGCCAGCAAACAAATGACTTCTCACGGCCCCCAACAAAGGAAAAAGAAACGACAAACGACAGAATCAGTCATTCAAGGTTTGGCGTGGCTGCGGGCGCTTATTAGGCTGCATGCCAGCGGCTCATAGAACCTGATTGAGTTAGCCAACGACTTGGCTTGCTGATGATCCATGTTAAGGATCTGCACAGGAGAATTTCCGAGTCTCTGGCAAACGGGAGATGTATCCAAATGAGGACATGAGTGCGATGAGGATATCAAAATACAATCACGAGCAAGTCATTATCGATCGATTCCTATTTGGGGTCCAAAATTGCTTCCTCTTTAGACCCCAAATGACCACCTTGGCTCGACATGTGCCGCTGAATACTACATGACTTTGGAATTGGTATCTTGGCTAAGGGTACTGTTATTTATCGTATCCGTATTTGAGGCTATGGATGTGGCATTGGTCGGATAGCTATGCTTCCGGTAGCCTGAGTATCGAATTGTCGTATGGAGGATTGAATCCCATGTCCCTTTCCGAAGCGAGCGCCGATGCAAGTACATGGCGTATATATCCCTTCGGCGATATCTGAATATGGTTCGAGATGAATAGCTCAATGTTTGATCTGCTAGGAATCATAGACTCTTCAGATCAGGGTCAAGGTATCTTGGGTATCTGTGATGGTATTTCGAGCAAGAGGTTAGACAAGATCCCGTGATCAAAGGCTAGAAAACTAATGAAGACTTGGAAGAGTTTCAAGACATAGATCTCTTATATGTATCTTGACAACATATAGATGATGCAGCAAGAGAGGAGCAAACATATTCAATTGATTTTGGTGTTATCACAAGTGATCGTCCCTGATAGTACCATATCGGATACTCAAATGATTATAGGTGTCTGGAATCCCAGAATACTATTGAGATGATTCCTTACACTCCTATACGGCTAGTTAATTTTGTTATTAGTTCTTTTATAGAATCGTGAAGGATGGTGGTGTCTTGGATCGGGAGCATCTCCGATGCCTCGGTCATAATGTCCGATGTCGGGCGAGGTATTAGTCATCGCGAGAGCCATTTCTCAAACAGCAACAGCACAACAGAACAGTCATAGTGATAGGTATGATTGAAATAACCTCTAATACCCATTGAGCATAATCACCTTGTGTACAGTAACCCATCAGTAGTTGTTAGTCATAATCAACGTTATCAGCCTCAATCCCTCGATATCTTCAACGGCTTGAACTGACCGGTCCCTGAACCGTGCTTCCCACTATAAACCACCAGCTATCAAGATAAACTCTTCTAAGCCCTGCTACTCCAACCATCTTGTGGATCGAATCTTCATCATAGGGCGGGAGCTGGGCCGATTCTGGGGAACATTGGAACCACAGGGTCACGTGAGCGGATTAGCGCGTGGAGAAGATTATCTGCGATAAAGTCAAAGTCCGGAACTTGTCCCGAGAGAATAACAACGCTCCAGTCCCTCGGAGTTTCCCCCCATCAGCTCCAGTTTCTCTTCGGTCAATTCCTCCAGACTCTCAGACCATTTGACTTGCTTCTCAGTGTGAAGCACTACTTCATCTTATCAATGAGTGTCGTCGCCGAAGACATAACTCCCTCAATGGCTCGGAAGCGCTCGGCGCCCTCCGATGGCAAAGATGCGCGCAAAGCATCATTGGCGTAAGTGAATTGATATTTCTCCACTATTATACTGCCGTGTAAGTGATGTGACTGACATAGACCAGCTGCCTTACATGTCGAAAGAAAAAGGTTCGGTGTTCGGGGACTACGCCTTGCCAATACTGTAGCAAGCGTGGGCTTGACTGCAGGGTTCCCGAGCATGGACATAAACGCATGTATATGGCCAAGTAAGTTCTCAAGATCATGCTTATATATCTGATATCTAACCTTAGACTAGTCGCATCGAGGAACTCGAGAGTAAACTAGCCAGATATGAAAGAGATGGCTATGACGGCCTGCCTTCTACTTTACCCCCTAGAGCATCCGGTATGTAAGAACTTATTGGTCCTGTTGAATTACACTGACATATCATAGAACCCCCGGTCTCAGGTACAACTCAGATTGGCCAAAGAAGGGAATCTATCCTCCACCCACAATCGTCTCATTCTTCCCCACAAGACCCCCATCACAGCAGATCAAGATCTGGGAGCTTCATTCGTCCGTCTACTAGCTTCTCAGCACCTCTAACTCAGCCGAAATTTCCTTCTTATGATGGCACTCATACATCACCTGCCGCAAGTAAGTCGAATTCATGCCCATATTCAACTTGTCTGAGACTTACACGTAACAGCTATTCTAGCTGGCTCTTCCCTCAGCTCAAGTCATACCTTCGGTTCTCGAGTGCAAGATCTGCTCGGCTCATCTCGTCCTGAGTCAGAACAAACAGCTAAGCCATGGATAAGCCCCGAGGCAAATCAATTGGGTGAGATCATCAGCCACCCATGGCGTCTCTCAAGCAGCGACTTCCCTAAGCTACCGCCCAGGGATGAGGCACAACGCTTGTTGGATACGGCCCTGTTTTACATCGGCCAGTCACAACACCACATCGACGCTCGAGAGTTCTCAGATAAGATGTGGGCGTTTTACCAGAATCGTGATGACCCTGCTCAACTAGAGTCATTGTGGGTTCTTGAGATGATCCTTATGATTGCGATTGGAACGCTATTCGATGCTAACCCTGAGGGCAATGATGAGTTCTCAGGTGTTGTGCTCTTTGAGTACGCTCACAGAAACGTGCCAACGTTGTCTGATTTGCGATTCAAAGGAAAAATTGGAATCGAGATCTATGCTCTTTTCGCCATCTACCTGGGCAACATGAATCGCAAAGAAGAGGCTTATCTTTATGTAAGTTGATATTTAGGTAAGTAGAGTATACATGGGCTGAAACAGATTTTGTAGATCAGCACAGCTATGCGACTCGCAATATCCCAAAAGTATCATAGAGTCTGTGGAACGAGGCATTTGATGCAATCGGAGAGAGTCCATAATAACCGTTTGTGGTGGACAATCTACATGCAAGAACGGTAAGTCACTCAATACGAGATTAGAAAGATAGCTACTAATGACTTATTGTTTCAGACGTCTAGCTGCGGCGACAGGAAACCCCCCAAGCATAGGAGATGAGGCGATCAACATCCCTCTTCCCACCGACTCTCCAGGTTTCCCACCCGTTGGTCCCATGTGCACAAACATTAAGATTGCCAGAGCGACAGGGCGTATTTTGGCTGGTAAGTTTACTTATCCTGCATAAACCGAATTGTACAAGGGCTGACATTTACTGAAAAGTGCTTTACAACCCCGAGGATGAGTCAGAACACACCTTTATTCCTCATGTTCAGGACATTGTCAAGTCTCTTTACGAAATTTCTCAAGAAATCCCTTCTGATTCAGTCACGGATGTGTATAATCTGGGTCGGGATCAGTCTTTGAGGACGACTGCTTCACTGCATCTGATGCTCTTCCAGGTATGCTGAGACACCGAAATCAGTAGCAATCATACTAACATTTGCTTAGGCAACTATTCTGACAATCAGACCGATCATGCTTCATGCTGCAAAGCTAATCCTCAGTGGCCATGGTCCCACTGGAGAGCAGCTACAAGCTTCACCGCTCGGTAGACTGTCTAGAACTTGTGCTGAAGCTGCAAGGCGGCAGCTTAAAGTAGTCGCTACGCTCAGGAAGCGAAACATGATCGGTAAGCCATTATTACTCAATTGACCATCCTCTACTAACACCATTCCAGCAATCTTTGGCTTCTACGACTTTGAGGCATCCTTCTCAGCTGCGTTCATCATGATCCTTGCTGCAATCTTGGACTCAGTCTGCGAAGAGAACATGAAGATCAACCCCAAGCCAGGACTGCCACAGGCGTTGGAAGAATTGCAGCATCTCGCTGATCATGGCAACACGTATGCCCGCGAGAGATTGAACGAGGTTAAAAAGCTATGGAAGGTGATGGCCCAAAAGATTGAGTCGCTTCAAGTAGTCAACGTTTCGCCTCAAGGCATCAACGGCGATGCTCAAGCCAACAGAGTCTCCCATCCCAACGGTGCAACACCCGCTGGGTTCGGCGACTCAGGCATTCATCAAGACATGGTCCCAGGCACCCAAGGCCAAACATCCCCAGAAGATTTCATGCTTCTCGACACAGATCTCTGGGATAACTTCTCCAACCTCTGGGTTCCCATGCCCGAGACCAACTCGCAGCAGGAGATGATGATGGCGGATATCCCGCCCGATGACTTTTACAAGCACTGTTACTCTATGTATAACAACCCGGATTGGGACTTGACGGGAGAAGATGTTGGAGACTTTGCGGAGCTGGGAAGACATATTCAGGATTCATAATGGAGTTTTGAGGGAAGAGAAAAGTTTTGTTTGGGCATTCAACTACCCAGCCTGAATGAATTTAGAAGAGAACTCAACTAATTGACATATGTACGATGGCGTCGCTCGCTGGTCGGTACTGTTACTGCAATGTTCATGATCCTTAGACGTGTACAAATGTTGTCTGCCTGAAGCGAATGCGAAAAAGGATGAACAATTGAGCCGATGCCCATTATCTACATGAAGTTTTGATGCGCATTTCAGCTTATCAATCCTCTCGGCGTAACTTTACAGCGCTTCCCGCTCATCGGATGAATCATTCCGATGTAAGTCAACGTTGAATAACGCTGCTGCGGAGTTGATCTACAGGGGATAATTGCATATGTCAGCGCGCATTAGTAACTACAACAGCGCTAAGCCCTAAGGACCGTCTTGGTTTCTTGGGAATGGAGGCAGATTATTCGTCCATTAATGGGGTCCGGGAGATTGGAGAAGTACCGGAGGATTGGTTGCTTATTGGGATTGTTATTTTGGGGAAAGATCAAGCGGAGTTTGGGATGTAGTACATGACATTGTTCTATCGAGATTTGCTTCTTGGTGGAGGATATAAGGCAGCGGAAGCGCCCATCTTCAGGACTTGAACAACAGCTTCACTCAAGCCTTCAATCATAATAAGAACTTCTCATCATCAACACCATACCTTCAACTCCAACTTCAAAATGTCAAAGACCCTAGCAGTCGTCGGTGCCACAGGCAAACAAGGTGGTGCAGTCATCAACTTCGTCCTCAATGACCCCGAGCTCTCCAAGCAATATACCCTCCGCGGTATAACTCGCGACCCCAACTCCAAAGCATCCAAAGCTCTTATCTCCCGCGGCGTCGAAGTCGTACAGGGTGATTTGGCTGATCAAGCTTCTATGAAGAAAGCTTTTACAGGCGCCCAGTACCTCTTCTTTGTGACCACTCCTTCCTGGACAGCCACCGACTTGAAGCCTGAACTTGAAATCATCAAGAAGACGGCTGATACTGCTGTTGACGCTGGGATTGAATACATCATATTTAGCAGTCTTCCCAGCGTCACGGATATGTCTGGTGGGAAGTACACTCTTAACCATCCCTTTGATGCAAAGGCTGAGGGTGAGAAGTACATCCGTACCCTTCCCATCAAGAAAGCCTTCGTCCGTCTAGCTTTCTTCCTCGAGAACATTATTCAAGTTCCCCTCTGGCAACCCGCCAAAGACTCCGAAGGCAACTGGGTAACCTCCCTCCAGCTTGCTCCCCAAACCCGCATCCCTTGGATCGACAGCTGCAGCAACACCGGAAGTTTTGTCGGTGCCATCCTCGCCGAGCCAGAAAAGTACGATGGCGTTACTTTTGACGGAGCAGAAGGGTTCTACAGCATGGAAGAGCTGGTCGCCATCGAAAGCAAGGCTTGGGGCAAGGATATCAAGTACAAGCAGATTTCTCCAGAGGAGTTTGCGGAGAAGCTGCCTATCATGAAAGATGTTTATGTTCAGGCGTTCCATGCGGGTGAGGAGTTTGGGTACTTTGGACCTGAGGGGGAGAAGTCGGTTGCTTGGGCCAAGGAGAGGGCTAGGGGCAGACTTGTTACTCCTGAGGAGTTCTTCAATGCTAACCCTCTCAAGTTGGAGTAAGCGTATGGATGAGTTTAGACAGGGGGGTTTCATCATTATTACTTATGCTAGGATTAATGTTGCCGTTTTGCTGTAATTTATAATCTATCCAATTCGAAATACAACATTGAGGACCATACTCTGATAACATAAAGACGTTTTGTACTATCTTAATGAGCATATATCCCCTACACTCCTATTACAACACCAATTCTAGTCAAAGAGAAGCCCAGAGAACCTCTTTTTTGCTTCCTCATCATCCCATTCCATGATCTTTCTCTCCTTACCCTCCTTCATCTTCCTCTTTACAAAAGGTTCCATAGCCTCTCTCCTTACCCTCCTTCATCTTCCTCTTTACAAAAGGTTCCATAGCCTCTCTCTCTTCTTCAAACAATAAGTGTACGCGCGTCTTCCAGAAATCGTCTTTCGTGACACTGTCATCCCTATCCCCGAAGAACCTCTCATCGAGAAATTTCCAGTACATAGCATCAAATGCCCAGCTCTTCCTAGCCGCATAGCTCAAGAAGAAGCGCCCTGTTTGCCAGCTCTCTCGCATATATCTCGACAGTGGCGCCGGCAAAGAAGCTTTATGGGACTCTGGCATGTTTGTTTCAGCTTCTTCCATCGCAGAAAGCCAGACCTGTAGACGAGGCTCATAAGTAGCCTTCCAATCTTCAAGACCGGGTGACCACATCTCTGCGGTTTCGAGGAGCAGCCACCATGGTGGATCAAGAATGAATTGCGTAGGCGCAGCATATATAAACTCCCAATCGATGAGAGCAGCGATCTCATCCGATTCTGTAAGAAGAATGTTTCCTGCTCTAAAGTCGTCGCCCCAAAGTCTAAAAGATTCTGAATTAGACGGAGCTGGCGATAGTGTTTCTGGGGGGATCTTGGATGACTGGTGGGACCATTTGTCTTCAGGGAAGCCAAAAGTAGATAATCGACCTTCTTTGGCCAGTCTTCGAAAGAGCTGGCGTGAGACATACTTGTTCCGGCAATCGTGCTCAGATGTGATGAGATCGTTATGCTGAAAGATAAGTTGAGCGATATGCATCTCTGCCAAAGCGATATACCACTCATCTGCAGTTCCATATGTTTTTTCCTTAGGCGGTAATATGCATCGAGGAATATTTGCTAGTCGAACCATGTCTGCCATGTTGTGACTTAACGGACGGCCAGCTACTTCATAAGTAACTTCTTCGGTCTGAACTAGGGAACCAATTTTGGGGAATGTAAGTTGTGATAGTTGCAGCAAGCAATGCGCTACCTTTCTCCAAATCGAGCACAGCGTAGAATCTGATGCATCCGGGTCCAGAACATGAGGACTTGAGGGGTCTTCACTCGGACGTGTTAGTCGAGCCGATATACTCCCTTTATTCTAGTGACGCTGCATCATAACGAATGGACCAAGATTTGAGTCCTCGCCATAGAACACGGGATGAGGGACCGGTAGCTTAGTTCGTTCTGCTAAGAAACAGGCTGTAGCTGCCTCATATATGGTCTTCTCGCCAGGAAACGGAACGAGACTTGGGCAAGGAACTCGCAGCATGACATCGGGCGATATCCCCTCGACCCTAACACGGTATAAAACGTTGAACCCGCCGACTATTATCGGTGTGATGTGCTTCGCTGATTTGCCGAACTTCTCTTGGACAAAACCTTCCACTTTCTGACAAAAGGTGGTGAGCCGTAGTTGCTTCTGTGCTACCTCGGTATCATCGTCGTTCTTGTCCCAGACAAGGCTGTCCAGTTCTTCCTGACCGTCGTAGAATGTCATGGCTATAACGATACAAGCAAGGGGCAACACAAATGGGATTAAAGCACCGTGAGCTAATTATTGTAAACTGATGGATTATAGACATGGAAGACAAGGCCCAACAGAGATATGCACGATTAGTCATTCACATATTCTTACCGATTGGCTACTGTCAGGACTTCGTTTGGTCAATGTGCATCTTCACGATACCAAGGCAATGTGAGAGCAAACCGTAGAGATGATTATGTGCAACGGAAAGATATGAGTAAGATAGATTATTGATCTATATAGATAGACGCACCTCACACAGTGAGTTAACACACAACTAATCCTCTACGACTCCCCGACAATCTCAGCACCAGCAGTCCGTCCATAAACAACACACTCCAAAAGAGAAGATCCTCCCAATCGATTATCTCCATGAATGCCACCCGTAATCTCTCCAGCAGCAAATAGTCCAGGAATAGGAACAAGCTTATCACCGTTCTTCTTCAATACACGGGCCTTCTCATCGATAGCAACTCCGCCCATAGTAAAGTGTGTGATAGGCGTCACCCGACCGATGTAAATCTCCTCGTCCCGGTTCGTCTCGCCAGGTTTAAGTGTCCATCTTCCTCGCTGTGTGCGACCGAACTCGTCTGCTGAGCTATCGGCTACAGCTTGGGCGTATTTATCCACAGCAGCGATCTGAGCACTTGTAAGATCTCGTACTTTGACTTTCTTCACAAGACCTTTCCATTCGTAAAAGCTGATGTGATTTGCAGATGCTGCTGAAGCACCAGGGTCAAGAAGGAGGGTTATATCCCACTGCTTGATAACTCCATCGCCATCAGTGGCGGTAGGAAGCTTCATTATAGCATTACTAACGTGCTCACGAGTATCCATTTCATTAACGAAACGAGAGCCATCTGGTGAAAGCAGGATACCGCCTTCGCCGCGGAGCATCTCGGCTGCGAGGAACTTGAGCATCGTGTTGGGACTTGCCGGGTCGACGAAGCCTGTTGGGTGGATTTGAACGCTGTCCATATCTAACAATTCAGCCCCAACAGAAGTGAGAATATCGTGAGATCCGGGTCTTTCGTCGTTTGTTGAAGGAATTCCCTTGAGGTCGGGGCGGTATCGTGCCAGAAGACCTGTTGCATCGCCAGCAAAACCACCACTTGCGAATAAAACTGAACCTTCGAGGTTGCGCTTTTGGCCCTCGAATTCGTATTCGACGCCTTTGATGGCTTCACCTTCTTTTAACAATGCCTTAACTTCGGCCAAGTTGGTGATAGAGAATTTCTTATTCTCCTTGAGTTTGTTGAGTAAAGCGATGACAATTGCCGCTCCAGGTGGTGTCTTGCCAGCGCCTCTATGTGTACGGGCAACACTATGTCCACCAAGCGGAGCAACAACACTGAGATCAACACCGATCTCATCAACAAGCCAATCAACAGTGGCGGCTGATTCACTTGTGAGTTTCGTAACAAGCCTCTCTCGATCAACAGGCGGCTGAGCAAGCTTAAACCTCTCTCCAGCTGACTTCACAGAATCGCTATAAAAGGAAGTGTCGCTTTCCACACCTGCAGCGCGCTGATGTTTTGTCCCCGCGCCGTTAATACCAGAAGAAGCTTTGATGCTGTTACCGCCAGGCTTAGGTGCGCGATCAAGTAGATGAACGGATGGTGCACCGCGCTGTAACGCCTCGTACGATGCTGATAGGCCAGCAAGACCGGAGCCTACCACGACGACAGGACAAGGAGATGCCATAGTTTTTGAGAGGATTGATGTTAGAGCTGGTGAATGGATGATGTTTCCGTAGAGCATAGCAGTTAGGGCGACTGCGATACCGATGGTTGAGAGGAACAGGATTTGAGGCCGGCTCATTGTCCAGCGAAGGATGCGAGGCATTGGGTTTATTAATTGCGGGGGGTGATCACGGGCGGTATCGGCGGTATATAATCTTTATACAGTTGCCGACAGAATTGTATGAGGCGGTTGTCAGCTGTTGGTTGATGGTGGACTGTTCATGGTGGTCGTGGCTATGGCTCGATCAGGCGATTTTGAACATCATACGATGAGTGAGAATGGTGTTTCTCCGGTCTCAAAAAAGGGGTTTGCGTTGTCCAAAACTATCCATCATGAGTTCTGAGTGGTATGTAAACTAATTATAGTCTTACAGAGTTTCGGGAACGATGATTTCAGATCTCCATCTTGCGTTTCGGGCATCGGCGGTGTCACTGATCGGCCGGTCCCGGATTTTCGGGTCTGGAACGGCCCCACTCCCGGCAAGGGCGGAAGAACGATGGATCACAGCCACATGGGAAACGCTTCTCAAACGTCTAGAACAGAGTCTGCTTATTGACAGTACTTGGTTATGATTCTAGTCGTGATATTACGTGAATATCAAGATATCGTATACATTAAACCCACTGCCAAGTGGACAAAGCAACGTGGTTCGCTCTCGCGGACAGCAACATGGAAACCAAAGTCGAAGAATCTTGAAGGTACATACGTACTGATGGCAGATCCTTACCTAACGGTCCCTGAAGATCGTTGAGCTAAGATTATCTTGTGATCCCAGTGGCTTTTCAACGTGGGGGTTCTGCACAGCGTCGGCAGTGACAGATCTAATGAACTCGTGGGGTATCATGGTTCCAGAGATGTCTTATCTGGAGACTAACGAGATTCCTATGTGTTCGTAGGGTTTACAAGAGTCTGAACTAATGAAGTTAGCTTTCATGTACAACATCACTTGCTCCGATTTTTGACGATACTACACATGATAATTTGTCGAAACTTCAACTGGGATTTCCAATGAGTGCTCATCGTTTCAATATATGTACGTCCTCCAGCATATTATATAACATCCATAGTCATCAGCCTCTATACTCGCCGCCTTATCCAAGCAGCAACGGCTGTGAAACAAAAAGCCGACCATCGCCGGCTGGAACAGCGAAAATGACCTTCTAAACTCCTTCAATACAGACGAAATGAACTTTTCGTCATATGCCTCCCATTTTTACAAGAAATCATGTCGTAACGCGTGAAATGCAAAATGATCAGACTCTATTCAGTCTAAGCCAGGTTGTTCTCAGCCTTGTGGTGGCGGTGGGCTCGGCCCTCATCAGACCAGGGGAAGTGGATGACGGGAACTTGGAAGAAAGAGTTGCTGAAAAATGTTAGTATTGAGACTCATATGGATTGAGGGGGAAAGACATACCTGCTGTCCTGAAGACCGGCAAGGGCATTGTACCAAGCCATAAAAGCAGCCAAGAATCCAAAGAATCCAGCAGCCTTCTGAAGAGCGATCTGAGCAGCGTGGTTGCCAAGATCGTGAGCGTAGTTCTCACAAGCGAGCAGAAGGAAGCAGATATCGAGGAAGAAGAAGAGCGAGAAGAATGCAACGGTGGATCTGAGAGTGCAGATGAGGAGGAGAGTCGTGAAGATGAACCAGCCAGTAAGGAAGAAACCCATGACTGAGCCGGTCTCGCCCTCGTAGGGGCCATCAGCACCGAGGACGTTCCATGTGGGAGTCTGGAGAAGACCGTAGGCGATCCAGAAGCCTCCGTAGGATGAGAGGGCGGTGGCACCGAAGGTGTTTCCAACAGCCATTTCCCTGTTCTAGTTAGTATATAATCAACACAAGTTTGGGCGCGAGACATACCACATGCCAGCCAAAAGCTGAACAAGACCACCATAGCCAAAAGCAACAGGAATAGCAATAGCAGGTGAGGTTTCGCCACGAGTGTGCATGTTGATGCATGATAGAACAAAGGTAGTGAGAGCGAAAGCGCTCAGTCCCAGAGGTGCAGGGTTGGCGAACTTGCGGTGCTCTGTAGGCTTCCATAGACCAGGCTGGAGAGCACCACCGAAGGCGGGATGGATCTGGTGAGGGTTTGCATAGAGATGAGGATGGGCTGCTTGATGGGCAGCAGTGGTTTGACGCTCAAGAGTCTGGTCTGAATCGTGAGGGTGGTCGTTTGTGTACGACTTTCGAAACTCGGGCATTTGGTTTTGTTCAGCCATTTTGATGTGTTGGACGTGATCGTCTAAGAGACCGGTCTAAGTTGTGGTATAAAGTCTATAAGCGATAATGACCACAGCTGGAGAGTAGAGATGACGAGAGAAGGAAGAAAGACGATGGGAATGGAGAGAGATGAGATTTATAAAGCAAAAAAGGAGATCAGGGCAAAAGAAAAATTGATGAGAATATCTTATTAATGTATCGAGGAAAAAAGAGTTGGGAATGGGGGATGGGGACTGGGGACCTGGACTGGGATATGTCCCGTGGAGTGATATGGAGACTTGAGTGGAGTGACTCGAGTTTATAGTGGAGTGGAGTGCCCCGAGGGGGAGAGGAGAGGGGAGAGAGGGCGTGGGGAGAAGAAAGGCAAGGCACTGTACCCCAGTTCAAGCAAGTCTAGACTAGAGGCAACTGCAACTGCACGGTTGATGCATTAGAATTGGGGGATAGACATGATAAATGATATGGATATTCAACAAGAACAAGACTGTTTATGA